>JAGFNQ010009216.1:0-203198 GCA_024364735.1 Boesenbergia rotunda | reverse complement strand
TCTACACCTCCTCCGAGACCTCCATCTCCCCTGTATACTAGATTTCAGAACATTCTCTATGCCCTAGACTTTCATAACTAATGCCATGTCGGTCAGTGGACCAAACTTTTGTTTATGAACATTGTCCTACAGTGAGAAGAATCATTGAGTACTATGAGCTTCAAAACATCCTTTTCTTGGAAAGGCCAATCAATGTTGATTTGGTCTCTGAATTCTACAATAATCTGGCCAATGGGGAGGGCACGAGGTGGCGGACCCGTGTCGCCGGTGTCGATCTTGACTTTACCTTATCAGCCTTCACTGTGTTTCTAGGTTGTCGTCGCTCCAATAATGACTTTTCGCTCTATCCCTATCTTCCTGACCCTCTTCCTGTCCCCTTTACTGGAGTCACTCCTGACTCCATCTATGAGCATTTTCTAGGCCACCCCAGGCCACGGGGTTCTGGTGCGCACACCCATACGTTTCCCACGTTTCCTGCTCTCCATCTATCTCCCATTGATTATGTTCTGTTTAAGATTATCACAAATTGTCTTCTTCCAACTACTTCAAAGCATCTTGATGAAATCCATCCATTCCACTGCATGATGCTTTACTGGATGCATCTGCAGTTAGATTTTGACATAGCACCGTCCATTTATTTCTCCATCATTGTTCATGGTCTGAGGTATGGCCAGACGATCTATATGCCATTCTGCCATATCATCACTGCCTGGCTGCAGTCCGTTGGGATCGATGTTTCACAGGGTCGTACTGTACCTATGGTGCGACAGGACTGCCGACTTGATCGTCGGATGCTGGCCCAGTCTGGTATTGTAGTCGGATCACGAGGGTTGCGTTGGAAGAATCAGAGACACATGGGGGAGTTTCCAGGAGCAGCCCATTCCCAGGAGCAGCCCGCTGATATAGATGATTATGATGAGTGGGCTCCTGACCTCCGATGGCAGATTGCGGAGTTAGAGCGGATGCTGCAGCACGAATTGCATATTTCCGAGTACTAGCGACAAGAGGTCCGCTCCGAGTTTCAGTCCTTTGATCGCCATCTTGATGTCCTAGCATCTGATGTCTCTGAGATGAGCTCGTTTCGGGACAGATGGTATGAAGAGTGGTATCATCATACATTTCCTGATGGTGCGTCTCCCAGTGGCCCCTCACCCGGGGATATCATATATATTGATGATTCCGATGATGATGCCACGGACGATTGATGTTTTCTTGCCTTGTATGTCTTTTGGGTTGTATGCCCTGTGACTTGACTATTGTGGCCTTGTGCCACACGTATCTTGCTAATTGTTTTATGCTTTGACTTTTCTGACCTTGAATTACATGCTTATCTACTCTTAGTATGCTTATTGTTGATGTCATGTTGTTTATATGATCATGATTTACATATTTGCTACTTTGCTATGTTCATGCTTGTAATGCCATGTTTACCTGATACATATCAATGTTGTAGCATGCTTTGTGAGTCGATACTTCGTGTTCATATGATGCATGTGATTGCTCTATCTTTTTTACATGTGTTCATATGGTTATCCAAAAATCAATCATATTCTTGTTGATTTGAGATACCCCTAGGGTTGAGGGGGAGTTTGTTTAAAACTTAATAGTCCCTCTAGCTCCTTTTCGGTGTTCGACAAAGGGGGAGAGTGTGGATTGGTTAAGTTTAGAATGATCATGTTGTAGGGGGAGAATCTGGATTCCCCTATGATTCTAAAGTTGAGCTATTGATTGAGAATCCCTAAACTTAAAATCGGGTTGTCAAACAACAAAAAGGGGGAGATTGTTGATGCAGTCTGACCCTGATTGTTGTTTTGGTGTTGACACCGATTTTAGTTTAGGTGGATGATTATTGATTATGATTAAGTCCTGATCGGGGATCAGGCATGGTATGGAAAATCCTAGTCTGGAGGGCTAGGTGTTGGAAAATCCTAACCTGGAGGGTTAGGTGTTGAAAATCCTAGTCTGGAGGGCTAGGTGTTGGAAAATCCTAACCTGGAGGGTTAGGTGTGAAAAATCCTAGCTTGGAGGGCTAGGTATTTGAAAAGTCCTAATTCGGAAGGGTTGGGTGAAAAGTCCTAGCTTGGAGGGCTAGGTGAAAAGTCCTAACATGGAGGGTTAGGTGCAAATTCCCATCCTGGAGAATTAGGTGAAAAAGTCTTGGCTTGGAGGGTCAGGTGCCTAGCTTGGAGGGCTAGGTTGGATGATGTTCTAACTCGGAAGGGTTGGGTGAAAAGTCCTAGCTTGGAGGGCTAGGTGAAAAGTCCTAACTTGGAGGGTTAGGTGCAAATTCCTAACTTGGAGGGTTAGATGGAAAAATCCTTAGCTTGGAGGGCTAAGGTGGATGAATTCCTAGCTTGGAGGGCTAGGTTTGAGTCCCTGGATCGGTCTGGTGACCGATCAGGGACATTGGCACGCTGCTCCTTCATAGATCGGTCTGGTGACCGATCCAGCGATGACTGATCGGACTGGTGACCGATCAGGGAGCACACAGTGAGGTTGGGAATCTACTGTGTGGCTCCTGATCGGACCGGTGACCGATCAGGGAGCAGGCTGCTTCCTCACTGCCTTGCTCCTGATCGGTCTGGTGACCGATCAGGGAGCGGACGGTGAGTAAGTTCCCTTGCTGATCAAGTCCTGGATCGGTCCAGTGACCGATCAGGGACTTTGGATCTGATTAAAAAATCACTGGTCATCTGTCCTGATCGGTCTGGGTGACCGATCAGGCTTCACTCTGATCGGTCTGGTGACCGATCAGGCTTCACTCTGATCGGTCCGGTGACCGATCAGGCGTGTATAGCCGCGAGAGCTGGGAATCCCAGCGAAGCAGTGGATCGATCTGGTGACCGACCCACACGCCCTGGATCGGTCCGGTGACCGATCACTTTAATTCAAATCGCACTGTCAGACGCTCTGATCGCGTCTGACCATATCCGATTTGCTGCCACTTACATCTGATATTTGATTTACTGTGTGATACGCTGCTCTAACACCCTGATTAAGCTGCAGGTGACAGGGGAGGATTCAAACACTCAAGGAGAGGTCAATGGAGGCTTTCCTTGGAGCAGGTTTGTCTGATTCTCCATTTCAGGTTGCAACGGCCGAGCTGCAGACTGGAGCCGAGACTGGGGCTTGGCTGAGGGGATCTCAGGAAGACCAGAGAGGGCTCAGTGGTAGCTGGCGTTGGCAACTGGAGGCTACGGAGGATGTTGTCACCTGGTGCTGTGTGGAGAATCAAAAGCGCGGAAGCAAGCTTCGTGGAAGCAGAGTTCTGGAACTAATCTTCTTGCTGCGCCTTGAGTTATCCATTACGAGCTTGCTGTGTTCTTGAAGCTTCATCACTTTGAGCAAGCCACTGATTTCGAGAAGCAATCATCCATTACTTGAGCGCTTGAAGGAGAGAACAAGGAGCTTGGAGTCCGACAGTGGGAAGACACGAGGAAGGGTTCTTGCGTGAGATCGCCACTGGGTGGAGCTCAGGGAAGCTTGCTGTGTTCTTGTCCTTGCTAAGTGTTTGAGTAAGATCCTTCTAGTTGTTTCTTTGTGCTTAAACTTTATCTGTGATTGAAACACTGTGGAGAGGTTTCTCCACTGAGAAGGAGGTTGCTTTCTATCCGGTGATAACCGGGGCTTGATCTGCCGACGATCAAGGGATCACCCACCTTAAGGGCACGCCAAGGAGTAGGGGCAAGTTATCCCCGAACCTTGTAAACCCTCCTTGTTAGCGATCTTGCTAATTGTGGTTGGTTGTTTTCGGTTTCTGTTTTCATTTACTGCACTGCTTCATTTCGTTTCTTCCGCTGTGCTACTGATAAGTTGAGTGCAGGAAACTTGTTAAGTTTCAAAGAAAAGTGATTGGCTATATTCACCCCCCCCCTCTAGCCATCTCGTTTCCAACAGCTGATTCCTCAGATGATGACCATGCAGGGGATTGATGATATCTATGATGAGTGACATATTTGTTTGTACTTTGACTTTGATGCATCTGTCTTGCATCGTGTGATTTCTCTGGATGTTTTATGACTTGCTTTTTCTGACTTTGATGCATGTCTATTCTACTTTAGTATGCTTCTTGTTGATGCTATGCTGTACTATCTGCATATTTGATACATAGTTATGTTCATGCTTATGATGTCATGCTCATATGATACATATGCTTGTTTTGCCATGCCTATATCTGTTTGTCATATGTATTCATATGCTTATCGAAAATCAATCAAATCTTTGTTGTTTTGGGATACCCCTAGGGTTGAGGGGGAGTATGGTTTAAACTTAACAGCCGTTCTAGACCCCTTTTCGGTATTCGACAAAGGGGGAGAGTGTTGGTTGGTTAAGTTTAGGATGATCATATTGTAGGGGGAGGATCTGGATTCCCCTATGATTCTAAATTTGAAAAACTTGATTGAGGATCCCTAAACTTAAAATCGGTTGTCAAACAACAAAAAGGGGGAGATTGTTGATGCAATCTGGCCCTGATTGTTATTTTGGTGTTGACACCGATTTTAGTTTAGGTGGATGATTATTGATTATGATTAAGTCCTGATCGGGGATCAGGCGTGGTATGGAAAATCCTAGCTTGGAGGGCTAGGTGTTGGAAAATCCTAACCTGGAGGGTTAGGTGTTGAAAATCCTAGCTTGGAGGGCTAGGTGTGTGAAAAGTCCTAATTCGGAAGAGGTGGGTGAAAAGTCCTAGCTTGAAGGGCTAGGTGAAAAGTCCTAACTTGGAGGGTTAGGTGCAAATTCTCATCTTGAAGAATTAGGTGAAAAAGTCCTGGCTTGGAGGGTCAGGTCCTAGCTTGGAGGGTTAGGTTTGGAAAGTCCTAATCCGGAAGAGTTGGGTGAAAAGTCCTAGCTTGGAGGGCTAGGTGAAAAGTCCTAACTTGGAGGGTTAGGTGCAAATTCCTAACTTGGAGGGTTAGGTGAAAAATTCTTAGCTTGGAGGGCTAAGGTGGATGAAACCCTAGCTTGGAGGGCTAGGTTGGAGCCCCTGGATCGGTCTGGTGACCGATCAGGGAGTTGGCACGGTGCTCCTTCGTGGATCGGTCTGGTGACCGATCCAGCGATGACTGATTGGTCTGGTGACCGATCAGGGAGTATGTGTTTCACCCACTGCTTTGCTCCTGATCGGTCTGGTGATCGATCAGGGAGCAAACAGTGAGGTTGAGTTCCCTTGCTGAACTGCTCCTGATCGGTCTGGTGACCGATCAGGATCACTGTGCAGATCGTTCTGGAGAACGATCCAGCATCGCAGGTTCCTCTCTATGATCGATCAGGACGGAGCCTGATCGGTCTGGTCACGACCTGATCGGTCTGGTCACGACCTGATCGGTCTGGTGACCGATCAGGATGTTTCCTGATCGGTCTGGTGATCGATCAGGAGGTCTGGACTGCGAAGCTCAGAAATCGCCCGATAAAGGGGTGGATCGGTCGGGTGATCGATCCACAACCTGGGATCGGTCTGGTGATCGATCCAGGAGAGTCCCAAAGAAATCGCGATTTCTAATCGAGCGTTGGGGACCGATCAGGACGGAGCCTAATCGGTCTGGACCCAGCCTGATCGGTCTGGTGACCGATCAGGAGGCGCTCTGATCGGTCCGGTGACCGATCACTTTAATTCAAAATGCACTGTCAGACGCTCTGATCGCGTCTGAACGTATCCGATTCTCTGCGCTTAACATCTGATATATGATATGCTGTTTGATATGCTGCTCTAACACACTGATTAAGTTGCAGGTGACAGGGGAGGATTCAAACACTCAAGGAGAAGTCAATGGAGGCTTTCCTTGGAGCAGGTTTGTCCATTTTCCATCTCAGGTTGCAACGGTCGGAGCTGCAGACTGGAGCTGCTGACTGGAGCTTGGCTGAGGGGAGCTCAGGAAGTCCAGGGAGGGCTCAGTGGTAGCTGGCGTTGGCAGGGAAGCAGCTGGAGGCTGCAGGAGAGGCTGTCACCTGGTGCTGAGTGGAGAAACAAAAGGGCGGAAGAAGGCTTCGATGAAGCAGAGTTCGCGAACTGAGTTCTTGCTGCACCTTGTGTTCTCCGCATCTAGCTTGCACGTTCTGAAGGTCATCATCTTGGGCAAGCAATAGAATCTGAGAAGCAATCATTCATTACTTGAACGCTTGAAGGAGAAAACAAGAGGCTTAGAGTCCGACAGCGGGAAGACACGAGGAAGGGTTTCTTGCATGAGATCGCCGCTGGGTGGAGCTCAGGAAAGCTTGCTGTGTTCTTGTCTTTGTTAAGTGCTTGAGTAAGATCCTTCTTGTTGTTTCTTTGTGCTTAAACTTAAATCTGTGATTGAAACACTGTGGAGAGGTTTCTCCACCGAGAAGGAGGTTGCTTTCTATCCGGTGATAACCGGGGCTTGATCTGCCGACGATCAAGGGATCGCCCACCTTAAGGGCACACCAAGGAGTAGGGGCAAGTTATCCTCGAACCTTGTAAACCCTCCCTGTTAGCGATCTTGCTAGTGGTGTTGTTTTGCTTTTGTTTTCTGAATTTCTGCATACTCTATTCTTGCGTTCCGCTGTGCTACTAACAACTCTGAGTGCAGAAATTCGATTAGTGTCTAAGTCCAAGTGATTGGCTATATTCACCCCCCCTCTCTAGCCATCCGGGATCCAACAAAGAAATGTAAACTTCTCAACTTTGTTAGTTCAAAAGTCAACCTAACTACTGTACCTAATAACACTTGGTGGATAGATACTGGTAAACTACTCACATAAGTGTAACTATATAGGGTTACCTCGAGAGCCGAATGTTAATTAATGCTGAAAGATTCATATATATAGGAATTGGCAAGAAAACAAAAGTATAGGCAATAGGCGTCTTTAGAGTTTGTTTAAGGAACAATGTACTTTTGAATTTGGAAAATACATGTATAGGGTCATCTATTAAACAAAACTTAAGTTTCTATTTGATGTTTAGACAAATCAAGATACACTTGTAATTTAGAAATGAAAAGTTTAGTATTTTTCAAAATTCTATCTTGTGTGGTACTAGTTCCTTGATTGACAAACTATACAGATTAGACATTTAAACTCATACAGATGATATTATAATGCATAGTATAGGTGTGAAGCGTGATGTGATAAATGAGAATTCATCCATGTTGTGGCATAGGCATTTAGAACATATCTCTAAACAACGCCTAAAAAGGTTAATGTCACTAGGAATTTTCGATTCCCTTAATATGTCAGATTTTGAAATATGTATTGAGTGTATCAAGAGGAAAAAAACTAACAAAAGTAATAAGGGTTCAAGGCAAAGTAATGGAGTCTTAGAGCTTATACATATGCATATATGTGGATCATTCCCTAAGACTTCTTGGAATGGTCAAGCATACTTCATAAGCTTTATAGATGGATTTCCTAATACAAATACTTGTACCTTATTTATGAGAAGTCACAATCCCTGGATATGTTCAAAACCAATAAAGTCGAACTTGAAAATCAACTTGGTAAGAAAATTAAAGCCGTAAGATTGGACCATGGTGGTGAATACTATGGTAAATCTGATAGATTAGGTGAACAACGTTCTGGGTCATTTGCAGATTACCTTGCGGAGTGTGGAATCATGACGCAATACACTATGCATGGGACCTCTCAACAGAATGTGTTGGTGCAAAAAGCATCAGACAAGAATAGTCAACCTCTAGTATTTTGATGTTTGACAATATACCAAGGTATGGTCAGTTTGATCAAGGGTTAAGCCAAACAGGACTTGATATTTGGTAGAGTAAACCCAGGTTTGATCAGTTTGACCAAAGAGTTAGCCAAACAAGACCTAATATTTTGCAGAGTGATTAACACCCAGGGTTGGTTAGTTTGACCAAGGGTTAGCCAAACAAGATCTGATGTTTGGCAGAGTGATTAACACCCAGGGTTGGTCCGTTTGACTAAGGGTTAAGCCAAACAAGACTTGATGTTTTGCAGAATGACTAAACCTAGATCTGGTCGGTTAGACCAAGGACTAAGTCCAACAGGACCTGATATTTGGCAGAAAGAAGTCTAGTCAGGATCAGATGACTAACAAAGAAGTTCTTGTCAAGACACCAAAAACTTGGTGAGTGAAGCTGGGCACGAAGTCTTGGTTCGGGAAATTAGGCATGAAGACCTGGCCGAGGGTTGAGTACCGAAGTCCTGGTTCGAGGAATTGGGTACAAAGTCCTAGTCGAGAATCGGGCATGAAATCCTAGTGAGTGAAGCTAGGTCTTAGTGAGTGAAACTAGGTGGACGAAGTCATGGTGAGTGAAACTGGGCATGAAGACCTAACCGCGGGTTGGGTACAAAATCCTGATGAGTGAAGCTGGGTAAAAGCCTTGGTGAGTGAAGCCAGGCAAGGTAAAGTCCTAGTGAGTGAGGCTAAGCATTGGGAAACCCTAAGGAGTTGCCCTTAGATAGTAAAGTCTTGGAGAGTTGACTCCAAGCAAAGTCTAGTATGTCAGGTAGACTTACAAAACTAAGGCTCAGGATTGTTTGTTTGTTTTGTGTTTGTTTGTCTTGTAGGAACCTAGAGATGGAGGCAAAATGGGAGAACAAACGTAAAAGAACAAACCCTGGGTCAGAGGCTCTTGGGCACCCCTAAAGCATCCGGGTGCCCCCATAACCCTTGAGGGCCCCCTCAAGGTCACGGGGGCGCCCTCAAGGGTGTTGAGGGAGCCCTCAACATTGTTCTTGTCCCCGCGATATGCGCATCGAAGCGGATCAGATTGGATCACATTGAAGGGGCCCCTATAAGCACTGGGTGCCTGAATGACCTATATATATAGGGATTCGATACAAGGATTCAAATCATTACTTCCATCATTCTACGACTCATTCTCTGCGAAGCAAAAGCGCTAAGATGAAGCTCTACGACCAAGGAGGCTCCAGGAGGAAGTGGACTGCACTTCGGACTTCCGGATTGGTCGGATCTTCATTTCTATTAGTTTGCTTTTATATACAAGTGTAAGTACCCCAGGTTGGTTTTGATGTGGTTAACCGATTTAAGTTAGGTCCTGATGTTTTTAATCCCTTTGTCTAAGTGTGCAAGAAATTAGGAGCGGATGAAGTCGAACGTAAGACGCAGCGAACGAGAAGGATTGCATGGGGAAGTGAGTCGATAGGCTCGGTGCATCCGAGAGATGCGGAAGCTACGAAAGAGTACACCGGTGGTCAAAGAAGAACGTGCGCGACGTCCATGGGACGAGAAGCCAGAAGGAAGGACGCTCGAGGGACGAAAGACCAGAGTCGAGTTCGGGTGAGTCTAACTTCGGTTGGCCAGAAATCACCCAAGAAGACCAGAATCATGCTGGAGACTGGTCAGCAGCTGCTGACCTAAACCAGTCTCGGGCGCCCCTGTGCATACAGGCACTCGAGAGACTGTTTTATCAACAAAGCTATCCGTTTACGATCGTTGCACTGCGGATAACTCTCAGGCCATGTGTCAGGCACCCTAGAGCACTCGAGCACCCCAGTACTGCCACATCAGCAAATGGATAAATTTTTTCGGGCTATAAATAGGCCCCTAGAGCCCAGTTTCAATTCACTCATTCATCTCAAGCATTAGCAAACAAGTTCTGTATAGTTTTTATTTCCTTTTCTGAGTTTTTTCTTGTGTAAGAGGCTTCTCCGCCCGATGGAGTTTATTCAGGATATACGAATTATATTCTTCCTTGGATTAGCAACCTCCATGGTTGTAAACCAAGTAAAATTCCGACTGTCTCATTCTTTTAAGTTTGCTATATTTTTAATGTTATTTATTATTTGCGTTAACTAACAAACATCTTTGTTTAAGATGAAACAAAAGATAGAGTTTTCTATTTTCAGGAGAAATTCACCCCTTCTTGCCAACCTTCAATCACCGTCAATTGGTATCAGAGCAAAGACGCTCCAGAAGGAGTAACCATTATCTGAAGCAATCTACAAAATGGTCGGACCAGTCATCTACTTGCCACTGTTCGTGGGAGAGTTTGCGAATTGAAAACACAAGATGCAGGTATTTTTCAAAATAGATTTCGATTTATTGTTAATCATGAAAAATGATTTTGCAGTTCCCAAAGACACCGATGACAAACCCAAAGACGAAAGCCTTTGAACAAAGAAGGAATAGGCAAACTTCATAGCAAACGGGAAAGTTGAATTTCATCTGCTAACCATTCTACCATCACAAGAAGTCAATCGAATTGGGACCTACGCATCAGCAAAAGACCTCTGGGAAAAATTCTTGGAGTTGCACGAAGGAACCTCGGAAGCAAAATTGGCACGACGAGACATCCTTCGAAACCAACTCACCAACCTCTAGAAGGAAGAAGGAGAGAAGGCGGCGCAGCTGCACATGAAGATAAAAGAATTAATCACCGGACTCACGAATCTCGGGAAAATGGTAACTAACCGAGATACTCAAAGGTATATGCATTAAACGCATTTCCAACAACCCTGGAGTGGACGTCTATACTAGATTATTATTATATCTCTCAGAACTTAGAGGTAAGTACTTTAGAAAAATTATTTTGTACTTTAAAACTTCACGAGTCTCGATGTGCAGGAAATGTAAGAAAAACAGACAACGTCGCACTAAGCACGAGAAGGATCCAATATGAGGAGGAGTCTTCAGAAAATGATGAAAACACAACGTATATGGTAAGAAAGTTGTCAAAATATTTTAAAACTAAAAAAATTTAATAAGGTGCAGGGTAAGAAGCAAAGGAAAATCCACTGCTACAACTGTAACGAAGAAAGACAAGTGAAGGAAAACTACCCTAAAGGGAAGAACAAAGGAAAAGGGGCACCAAAGGAAAAAAACCCACAACCTAAAGACGACATGGGACGAATCTTCATCGGAAGACTCAGATTTTGAGGAACACACTAAACTTGCCCTGATGGCTTCATACCAAGAAGATGAGAGCATTGATGAAAGTGGAGTCACGACAAAAGACAACATCAACGAAAGGGGAGCTTCGAATTTCTGAAAGGATATGGTAAGTGAGGTATGTCTTCTACCTCCTGGCCAACTATATTTTGGTATTAAAAAAATAACAAAATCCATGTGTAAACTAAAAATAAAAATATAGAATTAAAAAGAAAATTATCTTCATCATGCCCATTGGAAATGTATGATAAGTTAAAATGTGAAATAAAAAATTTGAAAGTTCAAATTGAGAAATTGTAAAATAACTATGCATGTTCAAACTGCTCTAGAAATTTAAAAATTAGATATTATGGTAAACTTAATTGGTATTTCAGATTTCACAAGGGCCAAATTATAAAAATACCTAAATCATATATTCCATCTAAGTTTCTGATAAACCTTGTTGGTAAAAATTTATATTGGATTCCTAAATACATCTTAAACTGATAGTTTTTTTTTGAAATAGAGATTAAAATTATTTTGGTAATTAATATCTTATCTTGTTAAATATTTTTTTGGTAACTGTAATTTTTTTAAAATTTACTTTGTTCCATTTATAGAATTTTTATAGAAATAAAAAATTAATATGATTTTCTATTTGAAAATATTTTCAAGTTTCAAAAATTTAGAAAATTATTTTCTCTTTAACAATTTCTTTGTTGGAAATAATTCTTTGAAATTCTAACTTTTATAAAAATTTGATAAATTTTCTAATAAAAATAAATTTTTGAAAATTATTTTCAAAATTAGACTTAACATTTTTTAAAAAAAATTAAGCAAAATTTGAAAATTTAAATTTTTTGGACACTATTTATTGTGTTAAAAATTTAATATTTTTCCCTTAACCTTTTAAGTTCTTTTTTTTTTAATGTAATCAAAGGGGGAGAATATTAAGTTAAGAGGTAGGCACCAATTTTTCAAATTTTTTTTAAGTGCTTACATTGTTATATATTAATTCATATTTTGTTTATGTTTGTTTCCCCTAACTCAACTCGGGTTGATGCACATCAAAAAGGAGAAGATTGTAAGTACCCTAGGTTGATTTTGTTGTGGTCAACCGATTTAAGTTAGGTTATGGTATTTTTAATGCCTCTATCTAAGTGTGCATGAACTTTGGAGCGGAGGAAGTCGAGCGTAAGACGCAATGGACGAGAAGGATTGCATGGGGAAGTGAGCCAACAAGATCGATGCTTTCGAGGGATGCAGAAGGTACGAAAGAGTACACCGGTGGTGTCACGCCCCCAGAGGCACATGCTTGCTCGAAAATCGAGCAACATCTCCCCTGTACGGCGGACAATATAGGGCAATTATACATAACACACTCATCATAAAAGATGGCTCAGCCATCATAACAGAAAATAAAACATCACCACGCAGTTTATATTAACATAAAAGATAACGGGTGGCTCAGCCACCTTAATCACAAAAGATCTATAATTCAAAGAGAACACCAAAAGACTGATAACGACAAAACCTGAAATGAATATAATGTGACTACAAGTACTGAAAACAAACAACTAAACCAAATACGGAAGACTAACTCAACTCGACACTGGGGACTGACAACTGGATCCTCTCCTGGCTCCAAGAAATACGTCTATCTGCTATCTGAAACAACAAAAAGAAAAGCAGGGGTGGTGAGTCCGGGCGGACTCTGCGGGTATATGAGTAGACAATAAGCATGGCATAAATAAAGATAACGGAGTAGAGAAATCAACAGTGTACAATCCATAAGAATTATAGAATTTACCTAATCATGCATACCAATATAATACGACATGGTGTAAAACCGAATAATAACTAAACAGGTGTAAAATAACGCAACAACAATAAAACCAAGATAGAGATGCATGTCAATCATGTGCAACAACCATAGCTCATATAAATGCATCACACACAAGCAAATGCATAAAAGAAATACGTATGCACATGATGCAATGACATGTGTCACCCCTGACACCAGTCAAGCCGTCAACACATCCCATCTGTGTGACCGAGTGGGTAGGGTTGTGACAACTGTACGCACTCCAACAACAAATACCACATAAGGCATGGTTGAGTGGACAGGATGCTGGGGAGTCTACACTCCAAACCCCGGTACATCGGGGGAGCTATACATCTACAATATCCCTCTAAAAACAACGATGAGGGTGAGCCACCAACAGCTCATCCCTCTAAAAACAACGGTGAGGGTGTCACTGTTTGGCATAACAGGACAGGTGCTCGCACTCTAATAACTACCACGATAACAAGTGGTTGAGTGAATCGAGCAACAATATGACTAACGATGGCTTAACCAAATGTAAGCCAACAGTCGTTAGTATGCAACGTGCAAGTATGGTGCATGATATACGATGCACGAACAACTGGAGAAACAACGATACAATAAAATCCAACGAGTAAAACATGCATCGATACAACCAACCGGAAATCGAAAACCAACGGTTATGCGCCTACACTACTAGGTAGGATATTTCTAATGTCAAATAAACCTATCTGTGTTTAATGGACTTCTAAGTACTCGCGTACAAGCAGTACTTTACAGAACAGGAAACCAACAGAGGACTGTACAGAAACGAATTTGGAATACTCGAAGATCAACGAAGAGTAAGTCTCAACGGCGATGTTTAAATAACAAACGACAAAGAACAAGGTCAAGCAACCTATCAGACATAATATAGTCATGCTTTTAAGGTAAAGAAAACTACTCGAGTACAAAGGAGAAGTGCCCGCCTTTATTAGAAGTTCGTAAACGATGAGGACCTTCCACAATCAACCAACCAAATCCAAATCAAGGTCCTGTACCAAAGGAATAGCTTAGCTGTTTATAGAATTAACAACTTAGCTAAACGAAATACGAAATATGATTAGGATGAATACTGATTATAATATCTAATCAACTAAATTCTAAACAATTATGAGTTCCCTTTTTAAATCCAATTTACAAGATTAGATGTTTAGGTCTCATCCCCAAATTGAACTCAAAGAATTACTTTAATACCAGTTAACTCCTCAACCATAACAAGCATATTATAATTTCTACTGCCTCACGATAAATTACTCAAAATTTAACCTATAATCACCCTTCAAAATCAATTAGTTAATTACCTTACTAATTAATCTTGCCATTAATTAATCTATTACTCCCTAGCTCCCAAAGGTAGATCAAGTTAACTCATATATGTATCCTATGTTAAACAGTGTCAAGACCAAAACAACTTTACCCAAGACTAATCCAAATGAAATTCGACTAACCAACAACAACCAAACATAGCCCAAACCTTGAGGTGCTCACGGCATGAATCACATTACAAATGTCAAAAATCCTTGCTAACACCAATTCACCTCTTACGCATTGAAATGGGTTACATGTTAATTCTTCCACCCAAGCCACGACAACAACCTAAGGAGAACATCACGAATCCAAAATTGGCAGAATTCAAATCTGACAAAAACCTTACCTGTTGTCGGCACACACACATACTTCTAGGCTCTAGAATATGGCAAGATCAGTGGCCTATAGAAAACAAACGTCGCAACCCTCCCTTGAACCCTAGATCAAGCTCTCGGCGTGAGCAGACAATCGTCGCAAAGGATAGCCTCGAGGAGAGCCCAACACGACCGGAGAAGGAGGAAGACGGAGAAGATTAGGGTGCCCTCTTCGTGCGTGCCAAAGGAAACAAAAGAAAACGAAGAGGAGGAAAAGCAACGGCGACATCGGGGCGAAACCGCTCGCGCGTGAGGGGTCGGCGTCGGGGCAAAGGAAGAAATGAATTGTGGGGAACTGATTCGGAACAGCGATTTAGGTCTAAGTTTAATAGGTTTGGCTTTGTGCAAATAAACCCTCCAACTTTAGTAAATTTCAACTAAGTCCCTAATTTATGAATTTTTTTTAGCCCCTAAAAATTTGGTATTTAACAGGTGGAGCGAGAAGGACGTGCGTAATGTCCGAGGGATGAGAAACTGGAAGGACGGACGTTCTGGAGGCGAAAGACCAGAGTCGGGTTTGGGTGAGCCTAACTCCGGTTGGCCAGAAATCATCGAAGAAGACCAGAAATCACGCTGGAGACTGGTTAGCTGCTGCTAACGTAAACCAATCTCGGGCGCTCGTATGCATACGAGCGCCCGGGGTCTCGGGTACTCGAGCACTAGGCGCCCGAGCACTGGGGCACCCTTGTGCATAAAGGCACCCGACAGACTATTTTATCAATAAAACTAGCCGTTTACGATCGTTGCACTGCGGATAACTCTCAGGCCACGTGTCAGACACCCTGGAGCACTTGGGCGCCCTAGTACTGCCACATCAGCAAACGGATAAGTTTATCCGGGGTTATAAATAGGCCTCTAGAGCTCAGTTTCAATTCACTCATTCATCTTAAGTGTTGGAACGAGATGGCTATAGAGGGGGGGTGAATATAACCAGACACCAAAAACACTTTCTTTTCAAGTTTCTGCACTTAAACGTTAGCAGCGGAAGACAAGATGCAGAAACAGAAATGAAGAACAGAAATCAACACAAAATGAGCAAACCAGACGACAAAACGATGTACAAGGTTCGGGGATAACTTGCCCCTACTCATTGGCGTGCCCGTAAGGTGGGCGATCCCTTGATCGTCGGCAGATCAAGCCCCGGTGAACTCCGGATAGTAGCAGCCTCCTTCTCGGTGGAGAAACCTCTCCACAAGTGATCTCAAGAAGATACAAGTTAAGCACAGAGACACTCGAGAAGACAAGCTCACAAAGATGTAACAAGATCGCTCAAGCACAAAGCAACAGAGAGCACGAACACAGCCCAGCTAAACTTCCCAAGTTTCTGTCTTGTTCGCCTCCGCTCCTCTGCATCCAGCTTTGTCTCTTAAGCTCCTGCTCAACATCGCCAGCTCCATCAGCACCACTGACTCACACCCTGACCCACTGACCTCTCTGAGCACTCAGTCCACTGGACACTCCTCCAGTTGAGCCTCCGTCAGTTGCCAGCCGCGCCTTCGTCAGTTGCCAGTTGCGCCAGACGCCGTTGAGACCTGAAAACACAATAGATCCAAACCTGCTCCAAGGAAAGCCTCCCATTGACCCTCCTTGAGTGTTTGAATCACCTGCTATCACCTACACACTCCAACAGAGGCTTAGCAATGCATATCAAAAAGAAATCAGCAAGTAGCAGAGAATCGGCAGTGAAAACAGACTTCTGACAGCATATTTGAATTAAAGTTCTGCTCCTGATCGGTCCCCAGACCGATCAGGGAGGAGCCTGATCGGTCACCAGACCGATCCAGCAGTTTCTGTACACTCCTGATTGGTCCCCAGACCAATCAGGCTCCTGCCTGATCGGTCACCAGACCAATCAGGCTCCAGCCTGATCGGTCACCAGACCAATCAAGCTTGAGTGAACAGTGATTCTTTAATCAAATCCTAAGTCTCTGATCGGTCACCAGACCGTTCTGGACCTGATTAGCAAGGGAACTCAACTCACTGTTCGCTCCCTGATCGGTCACCAGACCGATCAGGAGCTGTGCAGTGAGTGAAACACACACTCCCTGATCGGTCACCAGACCGATCAGACGTCGCTGGATCGGTCACCAGACCGATCCACGAAGGAGCAGCATGCCAACTCCCTGATCGGTCACCAGACCGATCCAGGGACGCAGACCTAGCCTTCCAAGCTAGGATTTCATTCACCTTAGCCCTCCAAGCTAAGGATTTTTCAATCTAACTGTCCAAGTTGGGAATTTGCACCTAACCCTCCAAGTTAGGACTTTTCACCTAGCCCTCCAAGCTAGGACTTTTCACCTAGCCCTCCAAGCTAGGACTTTTCACCCAACCCCTCCGAGTTAGACCTTCATCCAACCTAGCCCTCCAAGCTAGGCACCTGACCCTCCAAGCCAGGACTTTTTCACCTAACTCTCCAAGATAGGACTTTTCACCTAACCTTCCAAGTTAGGACTTTTCACCTAGCCCTCCAAGCTAGGACTTTTCACCTAGCCCTCCAAGCTAGGACTTTTCACCCACCTCTTCCAAATTAGGACTTTTCAACACCTGGCTTCACTCACCAGGACCCGGCTTCACTCACCGGGATTTCCATCACCTGGCTTCACTCACCAGGACCCGGCTTCACTCACCGGGATTTCCAACACCTGGCTTCACTCACCAGGACCCGGCTTCACTCACCGGGATTTCCAATCACCTGGCTTCACTCACCAGGACCCGGCTTCACTCACCGGGATTTCAACCTAGCTTCACAAGCTAGGACCTGGCTTCACTCACCAGGGTTTCATGCCCAGTCCCCGACCAGAACTTTAATCCAAATTCGCTCAACCAAACTTAAATCATTGTCAAACACCAAAACAATAACCGGGTCAGACTGCATCAACAATCTCCCCCTTTTTGTTGTTTGACAACCCGATTTAAGTTTAGGTATCAATCAATTGAAGTCCGTTCAATTCTCATAAGGGAATCATGATCCTCCCCCTATAATAACCATAAACTTAATCAGTCATTTTCTCCCCCTTTGTCAAACATCGAATAGGGTATGGTTATTAAGTTTGAACATACCTCCCCCTGAAACACGGGTCTCTCTCCAAACCCAAAATAATCAAAGTGAAGTTTTGAATTGCACATGAAAACATATACAGAATAATATTATGGTCAAACATGTATATGTTTCATATGACAAGTAAGTCAAAGGATGATTTTGGAATTGCATATGAGAGGCATATACCATAAATGTATCATGACAACAATGTATATGCATCATACAACAACATTTATCGCAGTTCCATCAGACTAATGATCGATACAGAAAAAATTCTGATTTATCTATGAACGATCAATTTTCAGAAAAATTTCTGTAATTCTGATTCATTCAAGATCGGACTGCATTAACACTTGGACTTCCATGTGAAGACATATACAGAAGTATATCATGGTCAAATACGTATATGCTTCATAGGATGAGTAAGGAATGCAACTGTATCTGAAAAATAGTCTTGATTGGTCTCCGTGACCAACCAGGTTTGTTGATTACGTGATACAGAAGGATATCTGATTAGTCTGGAGAGCGATCAGATTTCAGAAAAAATTTCTGAAACTCTGATACGTTCCTGATCAGACTGCATTAACAATTTGCATTCCAGACCAGGGGTGTAGACTCTATTGAAATTCGTCATTTCAGAAAAATATCCGAAACACGACATTAAGAACAAGAGTCATGACTCAACAAACCCTTTCTTATGAATTTGAACATTCCAACATAGGTTTGTATCAAATCACTTTTAAGTACCAGGTTTGTATTACTTGAACAATTTTGTGCTCCCTTAGTACCAGGTTTGTACCAATGGGTGATCAAATATGTTTCAATTGTAAACGGATTGTATCATGTTTATTTGTAGTATGATCATTAAACTGATACAATTTGACGAAAAAGGGGATCGGACTGAGGAGTAGTCTGATACCTCTGATCATTGTTGATCTGATCGGTCATCGGACCGATCAGTATGATTCCTGATCGGTCACCGGACCGATCAGAGTGAGTCCTGATCAGTCGGTGGACCGATCAGGTCTGATACAGAATGTTTTCTGAAACTAATCAGTTTCAGAAACAAGTTCGTTTCAACTCTTACTATTCCCAAACCCTAAATCAAGTAGTTTTAATTTATTTGATCCTAAGGGTTCCCTTAATCAAAATACATTTCTTCAAACAATTATCAAAGTATGATACTAATATCAAATTTTCAAAACATGATTAGATTTCATGACACAAACAAAAATATGATCAAACTTTCAAGAACATACTTGTATCAAATTAGTATCAAAACATGATCAAGCTTTCTAACACATGATTGTATCAATACAATTCATAAGGTTGTATTTTGTTCGACATACTTTTATCTCATTTAACCAGTTTTAAAAACATTTCAAAAGCATGCATTCATACAATAAAAACATGGCATACTTAATCATGTTCACCAAACAAAATACCTTAAGCAAAACCTAAGCCTAAACCTTAAGCTCATGTTCTTATCTATCAACACCTTATGAGTGATCAGTTCAAATTATGTGTTGATCTTGTTCTTAAACAAACTTGGCATGTCATAGATTAACATTAATAACACATACATTGAAGTCACGCCATACTCAACTAGGTTCATCTCAAACATAAGAACACTTAAACCTAAGATGTATCATAAGTTATTGCAAGTATTTTGGCTAACTTCTAGATTTACAGTGAACTATGGAGTTCAATCCTAATCATGGCATATTGAAGCTAAAACTCATGGATTAGATTGAAAAGTCATATTTCCAAGTGTGTATTAAGGTCATGTTTCCAACCGATTTAAAATCAAGTTTGTATTAGGCTTCCAAAGCAAGTATGCATGCAATCATGTTGTATAATACATACAAGAAAATCATGGCATATGTTCACCAAACACAACCTCTTAAGCTTGAACCATAAAATTCAATAATAAAACTGATCATCTTAAGCAATCCATGGTATAAGCAAGTTATGTGTCAATCTAAACCGTTCATGCAATATATATTTTTTTTCAAAACTTGTAGATTTATTTTCAAGCATGGATATACTATTATTCGTTGCATGAAAACTTCCTTACTGCTTAAGTGAAATTTCATAACTCACTAGCCAAGAGATCATAGTGTTATAAGAGCTAAAACGCTAGAGATCAAAGCACTTAAGTTGATTCTCCATAACCAACCATGTGAATGACAATTATTTTCCTTGGTCATGAGTTTGGAGCACCAAATATCAACCTCCCATGTTGATAGATGCTCCCCCTCAACCTAAGCTATACAATTCGAAATATAGAAGTTTTAGGTACCCAAGTTTTGGGACCTAAAGAATCTACAATGAATGACTTTGGCACCCATGCCTTAGTCAATTTCTTTTTGACTTTTCGAACCTTAGAGTCATTTGATGATCTAAATTGGGTTCTAGACATTAATGACACAAAAGTTGGTTCTTTAGGTCGGTAACCTATACCGGCCTTGTTGTAAACCGCCCTTTGGGAGTTTAAGATCATGTCTAGGGTTTTAGAGCTAGTTGAGAATTTCTCAAGAACATTCTTGAGATTTTCAACTTCGCTCTTTAAGTCCTTATTTTCATTTTCAAGGATCTTAACATGCAAATTATCAAGATCCTCATCCTTAGAGGATTTCACATGAGAATCATTGATATCCTCCACCCTAGAGGATTGCAATTCTTCTACTTCCAATTTCAACAATTTAACTTTGTTCTTGGATTTTTTAAGCAACCTAGCTAGACATGCAATGGTTCTATAACACTTATCTAGCTCGGGAGAGATTACCTCTTCATCATCCGAAGATGATGAAGGCGCGGTTGAGGAGCTTGATTCGTCTTCACTCTCCTCTTCATTTGAATCTTCTATGGCCATGAGGGCACGGTGATGAGTATACTTCTCCTCCTTCTCTTCTTCGGATGAACTAGAGGACGATTCATCCCATGTGGCCCTCAAGACCTTCTTTTTCTTCTTTGATTTATCCTTCTTCTTCTTTAACTTTGGACATTCATCCTTGTAATGTCCTTTCTTACTACATTCATAACACATAATATTAGACTTATCAATCTTAACTTCACTAGGGTTACCTTTACCCTTGAGGCGCCGGCTCTTTCTCATCATCCTTCTAACAAAGTTGGTCATCTCGGAGGAAGAAGACCAGCTGCCCTCCTCCTCGGACTCGAATGAGGATGAAGATGAAGAGACTTCCTTCTCCTTCTTCTTCCCCTTCTTCTTCTTCTTGTTGTTTCCTGCCACAAAAGCAACCCCTTTCTCCTTTGGGTTTGTGTTAGAAATCTCATGTAGTTCCATCTCACAAAATAAATCTTCTAACTTTACAAAAGATAGATCCTTGGAAACCTTGTAGGCATCCACTATGGATGATCACAAAGTATTCTTAGGGAAGGCTTTGAGTACATACCTCACTAGGTCTCTATTTTCTACCTTTTCATTTATGGAGTGGAGACCATTCACCACTTCTTTAAACTGTCCATGGAGTTCACTTACCTTTTCATTTTCTCCCATGGTGAGGTTTTGGAGTTGGCTGTGAAGCAAATCCTTCTTGGCTCTTCGGGTGTCTTGAGTTCCCTCATGGAGCTCAAAGATTTTGTTCCATAGGTCCTTTGCACTTGTAAAGGGACCAACTTTGATGAGTTGGTCCTTAGTCATTCCACATTGCAAGGTGACTACAGCCTTAGCATCCGCTTCTCCCTTTTTGATTTGCTCAGCTGACCACATGGAGAAGTTTAGCTCTTTTCCTTCACCATCTCTTGGAAGGATGAAGCCCTCCTTCACGGCAAACCACAAACTGATGTTGGTCTTGAGATAGAACTCCATCCTTGACCTCCAATATGAAAAATCTGTGTCGTCAAAGAATGGAGGTCGGTTTGTGCTGTAGCCTTCTCTTCCAGCCATCTTGCTGTAAGCTCTCGGATGTTAAGCCGTGAACAGAACCCCAAGCTCTGATACCACTTGTTGGAAACGAGATGACTATAGGGGGGTGAATATAGTCAGACACCAAAAACACTTTCTTTTCAAGTTTCTGCACTTAAACGTTAGCAGCGGAAGACAAGATGCAGAAACAGAAATGAAGAATAGAAATCAACACAAAATGAGCAAACCGGACGACACAACGATGTACAAGGTTCGGGGATAACTTGCCCCTACTCCTTAGCGTGCCCGTAAGGTGGGCGATCCCTTGATCGTCGGCAGATCAAGCCCCGGTGAACTCCGGATAGTAGCAGCCTCCTTCTCGGTGGAGAAACCTCTCCACAAGTGATCTCAAGAAGATACAAGTTAAGCACAGAGACACTCGAGAAGACAAGCTCACAAAGATGTAACAAGATCGCGCAAGCACAAAGCAACAGAGAGCACGAACACAGCCCAGCCAAACTTTCCAAGTTTCTGTCTTGTTCGCCTCCGCTCCTCTGCATCCAGCTTTGTCTCTTAAGCTCCTGCTCAACGTCGCCAGCTCCATCAGCACCACTGACTCACACCTTGACCCACTGACCTCTCTAAGCACTCAGTCCACTGAACACTCCTCCAGCTGAGCCTCCGTCAGTTGCCAGCCGCGCCTTCGTCAGTTGCCAGTTGCGCCAGACGCCGTTGAGACCTGAAAACACAATAGATCCAAACCTGCTCCAAGGAAAGCCTCCCATTGACCCTCCTTGAGTGTTTGAATCACCTGCTATCACCTACACACTCCAACAGAGGCTTAGCAATGCATATCAAAAAGAAATCAGCAAGTAGCAGAGAATCGGCAGTGAAAACAGACTTCTGACAGCATATTTGAATTAAAGTTCTGCTCCTGATCGGTCCCCAGACCGATCAGGGAGGAGCCTGATCGGTCACCAGACCGATCCAGCAGTTTCTGCACACTCCTGATTGGTCCCCAGACCAATCAGGCTCCTGCCTGATCGGTCACCAGACCAATCAGGCTTGAGTGAACAGTGATTCTTTAATCAAATCCTAAGTCTCTGATCGGTCACCAGACCGTTCTGGACCTGATTAGCAAGGGAACTCAACTCACTGTTCGCTCCCTGATCGGTCACCAGACCGATCAGGAGCTGTGCAGTGAGTGAAACACACACTCCTTGATCGGTCACCAGACCGATCAGACATCGCTGGATCGGTCACCAGACCGATCCACGAAGGAGCAGCGTGCCAACTCCCTGATCGGTCACCAGACCGATCCAGGGACGCAGACCTAGCCTTCCAAGCTAGGATTTCATTCACCTTAGCCCTCCAAGCTAAGGATTTTTCAATCTAACTCTCCAAGTTGGGAATTTGCACCTAACCCTCCAAGTTAGGACTTTTCACCTAGCCCTCCAAGCTAGGACTTTTCACCTAGCCCTCCAAGCTAGGACTTTTCACCCAACCCCTCCGAGTTAGACCTTCATCCAACCTAGCCCTCCAAGCTAGGCACCTGACCCTCCAAGCCAGGACTTTTTCACCTAACTCTCCAAGATAGGACTTTTCACCTAACCTTCCAAGCTAGGACTTTTCACCTAGCCCTCCAAGCTAGGACTTTTCACCCACCTCTTCCGAATTAGGACTTTTCAACACCTGGCTTCACTCACCAGGACCCGGCTTCACTCACCGGGATTTCCAACACCTGGCTTCACTCACCAGGACCCGGCTTCACTCATCGGGATTTCCAACACCTGACTTCACTCACCAGGACCCGGCTTCACTCACCGGGATTTCCAATCACCTGACTTCACTCACCAGGACCCGGCTTCACTCACCGGGATTTCAACCTAGCTTCACAAGCTAGGACCTGACTTCACTCACCAGGGTTTCATGCCCAGTCCCCGACCAGGACTTTAACCCAAATTCGCTCAACCAAACTTAAATCATTGTCAAATACCAAAACAACAATCGGGCCAGACTGCATCAACATTAAGTATTAGCAAACAAGTTCTGTATAGTTTTCATTTCCTTTTCTGAGCTGTTTCTTGTGTAAGAGGTTTCTCCGCCCGAAGGAGTTTATTCAAGAGATGCGAGCTATATTCTGCCTTGGATTAACAACCTCCCTGGTTGTAAACCAAGTAAAATTTCGACTGCCTCTTTCTTTTAAGTTTGCTATATTTTTAATATTATTTATTATTTGCGTTAACTAACAAACATCTTTGTTTAAGACGAAACAAAATATAGAGTTTCTATTTTTAGGGGCAATTCACTCTCCTCTTGCCGACCTTCAATCACCGTCAACAAGTTGTACTTAATTTCATTTATTGTGCTTGTAAAATCAAACTATAAGACGTATTTTCTCTGCCTCCGAAAATTTCAGAAAGGAAATCATTAGTGGACTCACACCAGAGTACATAGGCCTTGGACGTACTAACCCTGGGGGGTTGGGAACCAAGTAAATAAATCCCACGAGTCACTTTTGCTTTGTTGCTTTTACTTTATTTATTTTTGCTCCGCACTAATAACTCTGATTGTAAGTCATACAAAAGGACGACGAGATTCCGAGAAAGTAAAAGTCAATATTCACCCCCCCTCTATCGACGCCACTGATCCAACAATTGGTTTCAAATCAGGTTACTCTGATCGGACTCACCACCGAAAGAGCAAGAAGGCCAGGAATTGAGAGGGAAACAAGGGGGAAAAAGGTAAACTTAATTATGTCTAATTTCAAATTTCATATAACGAGTTTTAAGCGCAAAGAGAGAGGGCACTACAATAACATGTGTCCTACTCGTAAGATTCGAATGACTCCACCGGCGGCAACAAAGGTACCAGAGTCAGGAGTCCGGAGGGACAACAACCACATCCAGTACTTCAAGTGCTAGAAGCATGGACACTACAAGAACCAATGTCCAGAATGGAGGATGAACCGATCGACAATACCGAAAAATATGATGGTACGAAAATTTATTTCTTACAAAAATACCCCTGTTAGCTTATATTGTAATTTGCATGATAATTTTGTTTCCAAAATTACCCCTATGCATGCAAAAGTGATTTTTTTCAAATAAATTAGATTTTTTGCATAATAAATTAAATATATTACATGATAAATTCATTAATGGATCTAAATAAAAAATTAATAATAATAAAATATTAAATATTAATTCTTTAATTTCTAATATTAATGTTGTAATTTTAAAAATTAATTCTAATATTTTAAATAATTTCTCAGATAATTCTGAAGATAATTATGACTTTAATTAATAATCCTGAAAATAATCTTGAAGATGATATTCAACCTTTAACTAATAATTTATCAGAAAATTTTAAGATAAAAATTCAATTTTAAATAATTTTATAGATAATCCTCAAGATAAAATTAATTCCAATAATCTAATTAATAATTTAGATAATTCTAAATTTGTAATTAATAATTTAGATAATTCTCAATTATTAGTTAATAATCTTGAAGATAATTCGCAAAGTAATAATTTTGATAATTCTTAATCTTTAATTAATAATCATGAAGATAATTCTCAAATTAATAATCTAGATAACTCTCAATCCTAATGATTCTAAATATTAATGATTCTAAATATAATTGAAGATGAAGATAATTCTGAAAATATAATTGATATATCTGATTTAATCCAACTTAAAATTTTAATTAAAAAATCTTACTAGGAAACAAATAAAATAGAAATATTAAATATAATTGAAAATTTAAAATCACAAGAATTAATAGATGGATCAGAATTTTTTGAATTACATGAAAAGATTCAATTGAACATAATATATCTAATTTAATTAATTCTGAAAACTCAAATTTTAATTAATAATCTAAATCTCAAATTCTAACTTAACTTCAATTAGAAATTCGAAATTAGAAACCTTAATTTAAAATTCAAAATTTGTAAATATAAAATTCAGGAACTAAATTCTAATTAATTACCTTTAATTATGAAACTATTAAAAATTCTACTTAACTGAACAATCAACTTAGGGGGCGTTTGGTTTAGGGTAATAGGGACTAGGGAATGGGAATGGATGGTAATCATTCCCATTGACACTGTTTGGTAAGTGTCAGTGGGAATGAAAATGAGGGAATGATTCCCTTATTTTCATTCCCTACTCCCCCCTCATCAATCAAATTCCTCAATCACTCCTTCCTTTTCATATATCCAAAACACTCCTTTTTTTATTTTATATTTTTCATTTTACTATTTCTTTTTATATTATCTCATTTTACTTTCTCTCTCTATATTTTAAAATTTCTCTCTACATTTTATTCTTTTCTCTCTCTACATTTTTTATTATTTTCTCTCACTACCTTTCTGATCTCATTTTCTTTTTATATATTTTCAATATTACTTTCTCTCTCTATCTCTCTTATTATAATTTATCTATCTTAATTTTTTCACTTTTTTTATATTTTCTATATCACTTTCTCTCTCTATATTTTTTTTATATCACTTTCTCTCTCTATATTTTATATATCATTTTCTCTCTCTACCTTTCTCATCTCATTCTCTCTCTGTATATTTTGATAATCACTTTCTCTCACTACCTCTCTTATCATAATTTGTTTATCATTATTTTTCATTTTTTCTGTATATTTCATATATCACTTTCTCTCTCTACATTTTCTATATCACTCTCTCTCTACCCTCTCATTTTCTCTTTATATATTTTCAATATTACTTTCTCTCTCTACCTCTCTTGTTATAATTTATCTATCTTAATTTTTCACTTTTTTTTATATTTTCTATATCACTTTTTCTCTATATTTTTTATATCACTTTCGCTCTCTATATTTTCTATATCACTTTCTCTCTCTATCTTTCTCATCTCATTCTCTCTCTGTATATTTTGATAATCACTTTCTCTCTCTACCTCTCTTATCATAATTTATTTATCATTATTTTTCTTTTTTTCTTTATATTTCATATATCACTTTCTCTCTCTACTCTGTCATCTTACTTTCTTTCTATATATTTTCAATATCACTTTCTCCCTCTACCCCTCTTATTATAATTCATTTATCTTTATTTTTTACTTTTTTTCTATATTTTCTATATTACTTTCTCTCTCTACATTTTCTATATCACACTCTCTCTCTCTCATCTCATTTTCTCTCTCTATATATTTAATATTACTCTCTCTCTACCTCTCTTATCATAATTTATTTATATTTATTTTTTACTTTTCTCTATATCTTCTATCACTTTCTCTCTCTACATTTTCTATATCATTTTTTCTCTCTATATTTTTTTAATGATTTCTCTCTCTATTTTTTATCACATCTATCTTATCTTATTTTTTCTCTCTACTTTTTCTCTTTATTTTCTCTATTATTGTATTTTCTCCTTTTTTTCTTCTAATTTTTTTTTTTACCTTACTTCTCATAATTTCTCTCTATATTTTTCTAATTTATCTCTCAACTCATTTTATTTCACTTTCTCTATTTTGTAATAATTCTATTATTTTAGGTAACTTTGAAATTTTTATGGATTCCCATTACTAAAGTTAAACTGAACCAAACATCATCAATGATAATAATTTTCATTCCAGGATTTGAACCAAACACTACCAATGGAATCATGATTCTCATTCCCATTGACCCCTCAATGAATCCCATTACCATTCCGATTAACAAATTTGAACCAAACGCCCCCTTAATAATAACAAATATGTCTAAGTGGGTTGACATATTCGTGGGTTCACACGATTTGTATCAAATCGAAAATTTTATACTTTATTAGAAATCAAATTAAAATGCTCTAACTTGATTAACACATGCATAATTGCTATGCTTATATATCTGCTTATTTTTTTTCATATATATATCTATCATGTCATTTATGCTAGTTTATTTTCTCCTTAAATCTAAAATGACTAGATAGGAAAAAAATTAGTTGATGCGTATCTAACATAGTACCAGGGTGGGGCGAGATGATAGTACGTTAGGGAAACTTGGTCTAAGAAGTCATGAAGGGTAAGGAGTACCCGAATTGGTCGACTTAACTAAGTGGAACTAGCCGAAGCTATCTCGTCAAATCCTAGACTAGTTAGACCAGGGTTTCTCAAAGAGTAAATTAAAAGTATCATTTCTTTAAAAGGCTTTGTCAAGGAAAGGGTCGTTGTTCAGATACACAAGAAGGTTCCTGTACCTCACTAAGGTTGGAGAACTTTGAATCAGGAGATTCAAAACACCTAGTATGTAAACTAAGGAAGTCCATTTATGAGTTAAAGAAGGCATCTCGTCAATGGTACCAGAAGTTTGATCAAGTGGTTTTTTCATACGATTTTAAGGAGAATCCAATTGATCAATATTTGTATATCAAGTTCAGTGGAAGTAAATTGTGTTGTATGTGAACGATATATTGCTTGCAAGTAATAATAAGGGGATGCTGCTAAAATCAAGTCATTTCTATCCAGTGAATTTGAAATGAAGGATCTTGGTGATGCATCCATTATCTTAGAAATATAGATTGTTCATGGCAGTTCAAGGTGCACAAACTATCACAAAAGGCCTATATAGAAAAGGTGCTCATTCGGTATGACATGCAGAATTATGCTCCTGGCGACACTCCTGTGCTAAAGGGTGATAAACTTAGTTTACAACAATGTCCACGTCATGAATTTGAGATTAAGGAAATGCAGCAATTCCCCTATGCATCGGCAGTAGGGAGTTTGATGTATACTCAAGTGTGTACGCGTTTGAATCTTACGTACATTATGAAAATGTTGGACAGATATTTGAGTAATCCTGAAACAGAGCATTGGAAAGCTGTAAAGAGGGTTATCCGGTATTTACAAAGAACGAAGGATTAAATGCTCATATATCGGAGATCAAGTCATCGATCTAGACATTATTAGATATTCAGACTCCGATTTTGATGAATGTTTAGATAGCAGGAGATCCATCTCATGTTATGTCTTCATGTTAGCAGGAGAGACTATACATGGAAAAATGTCAAACAGATGCTAATAGTCATTTTCACCATAGAGGCAAAGTTTATAGTCCGCTATGAAGCTTACAATCATGGGATATGGATGCAAAACCTTATCACAGATTTAGCGATTAATGGAAGCATTAACAGGACATTGAGGATCAACTGTGATAATATAGTTGCAAAATTATATTCTAAGAATAATCGTAGTTCGTCGAAGTCTAAGCACATCGACATAAAGTTTCTAGCGATTAAAGAAAGAGTTCAGAGTACTCAAATTGTGATAGAGAATATAAGGACAATTTCTGTGTTAGCAGATCTGCTGACCAAGTCATTAGCATGTGCTGAGTATGGAGGTTCTTTCTTTTGATGAAGTACCTGTTATGTAATAATCTATATCATGTGTGATGTTTTATACTAATGAATACATGTATTTTTGACTTATTGTGCATACTAAAATTTTACTTGTGTATAAGGTTTGACTCTCTGACATATGAACATCATGATTTATTATTGTAGTTTTGCATATAATTTTGTAAATACGATGTGAGCCTCCATTTACTATTGCAGTTTGTAAATGATTTTATAAATATGAGTTATAAGGATGAATCATGATTTACCACTGCAATTTAGCATAATATTATGGTAAATATGATTTGTGTAAGTACCCCGGGTTAATTTTGATGTGATCAACCAAGTTAAGTTAGGTTGTGTGTGTGGTTGATACGTTGTGTCTAAATGAACAAGAAGTCGAGTAGAAGATGCAGAGAGCAAAAAGGATGGCAGGGGAAGAGAGTCTATGGACTCGGTGCATCTGAGGGACGAAAAGCTATGAAAGAGTGCACCGATGAAGCGAGAAGGGCGCGTGCGGTGCATCCGAGGGACGAGAAGCCGGGGGAGGAAGCCTGTTTGAGGAAAAGGCTGATGTTGGGTTCGAGTGAGCTCAACTCTGGTTGGCCGGAGTATCACCCAAGCGAGTGAATCAAAAAAATGGTTAATGAATAAAGTTAGCTCAAGACGTCTCAGATAAGACTGGAGGCACCTTGTATAATCAGTGCCTGAGGTGCCCTATGTGTCAACTGAGGTGTCTCAAGTAAACAATAGTCATTGAAGAACCATTGCGAAGAGGATGAAGTTTTATCCAATTGAGGTGCCTTGGATCTCATTAGAGGCACCCCCAATATCACGTCAGCAAATAGTCACTTCAACCAAAAATAACCCCCTAAAGCTAGGAGTTAAGTACAACACTGAGAAATCAACTTTTGTACTTTCATTTTGAGTTTTGAATTATTGCAAGTGTCACGCCCCGAGGAGTCGTTCGTCCGATACCGACCGGACTGCTTCTCCCTCGACTCGGCAGACATTTCGAAAAACCTTACCTCTGCGACACTCTCGGTCCGCTTGTACCACAGCTGATAGGGTTGGAACAAGCCATTAAACGAAAAGGAAGCGATGTCGACAAGAAAAAACTGCGTACCGGTACGATTTACGACAAAACAAATAGAAACAAAGGCTTCCATGGTACACAAAAGTACAACTATACCGCCATACAAAGCGACACAACAAATCAAAAATAGGAAATGCAATGAAAGAATGAACGGAAAGGGTACCAACATGTACCAACATCAAATACAGGAAAACCACGAAATCGTCTCGTGACACGCAAACTAGGTCAGGCTGCTAGACACTCCAGTCAATCATCCTGAAAGGGAGAAAAATAAGGTTAATGAGGTGAGTCCAACAAACTCAGCGAATACAGACGAATATGTACAGAAAGGTATACTAGCAGTTAGTCACCAACTAACATAAACTGAAGATGCAATAATAGGGAACACATATCTGAATCACCGAAAAGTAAATACATACCTGTGTCAATCCAAACCCGAGAGTATGCTTGTCAACAAAATGCAACAAATAAGTGCAGCAATCACAACCATATGCAGCAATGCATAGCATGCTCATGATGCAACATGGGTCACCCGTGACGCCAGTTGGCCACCGTCGCATCTATGCAAAACTGAGTGCGTAGGGCTCTGACTGGGTCCTCCCTCCAACCAAACGGCCATCGTCGCGTATCACGCGAAATCGAATAGGCACGGTCTTGGACCCTGAACGTACTCCGCCCTAGGGAAAAGTAACGCTCCTAACCCCTATCTATCTTCGGATAGAGTAGGGGACCTGTCGCAGCGCCATGACCTATAATCCACTAACGAAGAGTGGAACTGGGATTAAACGACAGGTAATCTGGCAAGTCTGACGACCCATCTCAACCTCCAGGGAGTCAAAGGTTGCCTACGTATGCCCCTACACCAATAGCAAGTTCGATGACCCATCTCAACCTCCAAGGAGTCAAAGGTCGCTCACCTATGCTACGTGCAACGATGATGCATGTCACTATCCCATGCATCACCCACTACCTAACCCTACTGTCAACTATATGATGTGCAGTAATCCTGGTAACTGGTATGCACCATAGCCTAAATCCTAGCGCGAGGTATAAGGTAAGGTGTCAGTAAATCCAATACACGCAGTAATATGGAGTAGTAAACAGTAAACCTAAATAGATAACAAGTACCGAAAGAAAACATACAGGAACGAAAATATTAGGTATCACTACTGCTAACCATAATTATCTATACATAAGAGTTTGACTATATCAAATAAAGATAAGTCAACGGTACCCACCTCTGATGAAGAAGTCTGAAAGCGAAGAGAACCCCACGTCCAGATAATATCCGTAGCAAAATCAAATCAAATCAGGGTCCTGTTTCATATGGTATAATTATTTAGCTATTTACACAGATAGTAATAGCTAAACAAATTCCTAATTCGTAGGGTGAATCCCAATCATTTCATTATCCCTAATTAAATGATTAACTCACGACCAAAAGTAGATCAACTAACTACTATCTAATAAAACAACTTCACCACCCAATCTGTGGCCTACGGCAGTAATAACACCCAAACTAAAACCCAACCAAGTCATACCACAACATGAGCAAAGAGAGATGAACTGTTAGGACCGGTAGGACAGCTAGAGAGGGGTGATTAGCTCCGATTTACTTGTAGAAGATTTGTCGCCACGGAAGACTCCAAGCAATGCTAACACTCAAGGATTTACTCGGTATCCACCTCCTTGAGGTGACTAATCCAAGGATCCACTCTCCTCACTCTCTCATACACTATGAAAGATCTCCTTCTTGAGGTGGAGAAACCTCTTACAAGCTTACAAGAAGAATACAACAGGAGGAAGCAAATACAATAGGAAATCTTACAAGATTTACAACAACAAGCTCTCTTTGTTTTCCTTGCTTTCTTCAAGCTTGAGATCACCTCTAAAACATTCGAAGTGCAGCAACACTATGCCCCAAAGATTCTCTTGAAATGGCGAGGTAGGAGGAGAAGAACTGCGTGAGCCCTGTCGAGCGATGCCGCTTCAAAATTGCGTGAAAACCCTATATACCTGACGCCTATGGTTTCCTAATCGATTACCCAATTGATTACTATGTCAGATTTAGCCGTTCAACGACTATTTTTTGAAGCTTAATCGATTAGTCAATCGATTAAGAACAACCTTAATCGATTACTGAATCGATTCAGCATCTCACTGTGTTCTCGCGCAATACTGCGGTAATCGATCTCCTAATTGATTACCGGACCTCTTAATCGATTGATCAATCGATTAAGAGAAGGCTGAATCGATTGCCCAATCGATCCAGCCACATTCTGTTCTCGCAACTTATTCTCCCAATCAATTACTCAATCGATTCACACATTCCTTAATCGATCACCCAATCGATCAAGAAGGCTTTTGTTCGCGAGAAACCAAACCAAATCTATTACTCAATCGATTGAGTCCAACCCTAACTTGTGTGCACAAATCTAGGGTTCCCTTGCCTAACCTTGGTCAACCGTGACCTGTTAGGACTTCCCTACCAAGTGTCTGATCAACCCTTTGACCAACCTGGATTTCTCCTGCCTAGCTCCCAACTAGGACTTAACCTGATTCCCAACCAGGTTTGTCTAACCCTCGAGTTAGGTCTAGTCTCTCAGTAGACTTCCACCTTGCCAGCGTGCGATCTCCCCGATCCACCTGGACTTCACCTAGTCCCACTAGGTCTTTTCCTGTCAAGTCTCCAGTCAACCTTGACCCACTTGACTCACACAATACTCAAACATCATGCGATATTCAAACATCATTATCAAACATTGAAACATCAAAACTTAAGCTTACCAAACTTACTAGACATAAACTCACCCGAGCCTAGTCAAACTAGGTCAACCCTGACTTAACCAAGATTACACCAATAATCTCTCCCTTTTTGATGTTTGACAATATGTTTGAGAAAGACTAATCCCTATTAGCCTTTCAATCTTCTCCCCCTTTGACACACATCAAAAACTCTCCCCGAGAGTCTATATGGTCAAAGGCATACCCAATGCAAGTCTCATACCTTCCATTTGAACTCATGCTCAACCTTGAGCATTCATCATAATGAAGATTCCCAATCTTCATTCTTCCATATATCCAAAAATAAAAATTCAAACACATGCTTTTAAGGAAGACCTCCCCCTCAAAACATGCTCTAACCCTCTGTCATTGCACCAACAATGATTTTTGAGTTCCTAAAACTTTAGAAAATCTCAACTCGAGGTTATGAGATTTTGAGATTCAACACTTGAATCAAAACGTCTCTCTAACCCTATAAATTTCACCAAACAAATTTTCTTTTTGATTTCACAATGAAATTTACTCAAATATACTTATAAAAGTATTTCAAGGGGCTAGGGATTGTTAGGTTACACAAAATTGGGCTAACTGACTGAAAACAGACAGTTTCAGTCGTGCCAATCGATTGGTGTTGGGTCCTAATCGATTAAGCTATGTCTTAATTGATCAGCTGATCGATTACGGCTTCCCTTAATCGATCAATGGATCGATTATGCGAGCTTCTGTGCCCGCAGAAAAGGTTTAACAATCGATTGACCAATCGATTGATGATGTCCTAATCGATCACCTGATCGATTGCGAATTTCTGATTTCTGAAAATAATTTCAGTCCAAATTTCAGAAACTCCTAAATAATTCTACAAAATTTGAAAAATCCTGAAATTTTGTATAGACATTATTTATGACATATGCTATCAAGGAGAAATAATTTTATACGAAAATACCTCCCTTTTTCAAAGATTAACACAAAAATAGAAACCATTGAGATATTTCAATGTTTCACTCTATTTTGTATCCAATTCATCAATGATGAAATCTATCAAAAGATAGTTTTCACCAAGATTTTCTAAGATAGTTTTGAAATAGGTTTCAAAAATAATTTCCAACCATGTTCCTTGGGCTAAATGCATATGACTTGTACATTAACTTTCCCAATGATTGGAGTTCATTTATATTCATGTTTTGATAAACCTAAAACTCAATAGGATGCACATTAATCAATACCTTGAGTTTCATTCATCACCCTAACATATCACTTATTTCTAATATATCTCAAAATACACGCAAGTCAACTTATAGTCTTGGTGAGATATGAAAGTCATGTTCTTCCTAAACTAAGGGTTCATGCATTTCTACCTAGGCATTATAAACTTTGATCATCTACTTAGAATGTCAATTAATGTCAATGTCCTTAATTTTAAAAAAAATTAAATTAATGCATGATAATGACTATGGCATGCATCATATGAGAATTTTAAGAAAATATTATAACTGGATGATGCATGTATGTCATGACATGTAATATTTTCATAATAAAATATGAATGATGAATTATGATGTCATTGCATGTGATAGGGCATACAACGCATGGCATAGTAGCACAAAAGAAAATACCTAGATTTCCTATATAAGTATCAATAACTCATCGCTAAGCCATTAATAATCCTAATTTTGCCCCTAATTTCCAAGATAATGCTTTAACCCTCCAACTTGGCATATCTTTTGATTCTAACCTAGTTGTGCCAATTGTATTTAGTTCAATCTTTCAAAAAAAAAATATAGTTTGACACAATTTTACTCCTCCTAGAGTAAACAAATGACTCCTTCATTTTCAAGGGTAGTGACTCCTTGAAAATGCCCCCAAAGTGTCAACTTCCTCAAGGTTGGGTTAACTACCCGTCCAATTTGAGTTGACACTCCCTAGACCTATCTAGGGTGTGGCGAACACACTTTTAGGAACCCAAAACCTATTGGTGCTCCTTGGGTGTTCTAGGTATGCATTAAGGATAACTTCCCTTGATACCTTTCTAATGACTTTTCTAGGCTTCTCCGAAGTCTTAGTCATATTGATCTTGTCTTGGTCAACTCTAGGGATGACTTTCCTTGTGACCTTGACTTGACCCCTAGACCTAGATTGAGTTCCATACCTATATGGAGCTCTATGATAAGATGGACCATCATTCTTGGTTTTAGGTTTATACCCCAAATCTTTCTTGCTCCTAGAGCGTCATTGATTTCCTAAATCTAGGTTTTGAATTTTTGATCCCTTAAATAGATTTTCTATTTTCTTAAGGGATTTTTTCAATTTATCAAGTTTTGACCTCAAAACTTGATTTTCCATCATTACCTCATCAAGGCTTGGTTTTCTAATATAACCTTGGTGATTATTCTTCTTGGCCTTGTGTTAGGTAGGTCTACCATGGAAAGTTCTAATTTGTTCCTTATCCTTAGATGTGGTAGTCCTAGTATGGAAGGCTCGATAGTTTTCCTTAGGTTTTTCATGCCTCCTATTTTCATGATAAATAGCATTAAAATGATAATAATTATTTCTAGCATACATATTATCATGATGAAGATAAGTACCATTACCTAATGGTACTTTAGTCTTATTCTTGGAGGCTCCCCCTTGATTTGAGCTCCTCCTTTTTGCCTTGGTCGAATCCTTCCCCTTTGGACATTGATTCAGATAATGTCCCTTTTGCTTGCATGAGAAGCACACAATGTGCTTCTTATCCTTCTTTACCACAGGGCCGACCTCCTTTGGCTTCTCCTTGGTCTTGGGTGCCACTTGCACCTTCTTCTTGACCAAATTAGGGCACTTACTCTTATAGTGTCCTTTTTGCCTACACTCAAAACAAATAATGTGATCTTTATTTTTACAAATTGAAATAGTTATACCTTCATGGGGTGTAGAGGTGGCACCCGATTCTTCTTCTTCTTTATTGATCTCGGATAATGATGTTGAAGCTTTTCTTTGATCTGATGTCAATGGCAAATTTTGCTCCACCTCAATCCTTGAAGTGGAGGCTTCTTGAACTTCATCTTCGGATGTTGAGCATCTCTCAACTTCCGAATCTTCTTCCTCTGATGAATCTCCTTCTTTTGATTTGTCTTGATTTTGTACATGGAGGGATCTTCATGAAGCTTTGTCAATTTGCTCCAAAGCTCTTTGGCATCTTGAAATTCTCCAATTTTGTCCAAGATGGTGCTTGACAATAGATTAACCAATAACTTGGTCACTTTATCGTTGGCCTCACATCTCTTGATTTGCTCCTCATTTCATTTGCTTTTCTTGAGGAGCTTTCCTTTGGTGATTGTTAGAGCTTCAAAACCCTCCATTAGAGCAAACCATTGCTCCATCTCCATCATAAAAAAAATTCAATCTTTGACTTCCAAAGATCAAAATTTGCTTTGTCGAATGGTGGAGGTGCCTGAGTGTCATAGACAAACTCCATTTTTGAATTTAACCCTCTTGATGATGGCTTCTTGAGATTAGGGTTTCTTCAAACTTCTTCTTCTTTCTCTAGCTCTTGCTCTCTTGGCGATGAGTTCAAAGAAGAGCGACCTCGCTCTGATACCACTTGTTAGGACTGGTAGGAGAGCTAGAGGGGGGTGATTAGCTCCGATTTGCTTGTAGAAGATTTGTTGCCGCGGAAGACGCCAAGCAATGCTAACACTCAAGGATTTTCTTAATATCCAGCTCCTTGAAGTGACTAATCCAAGGGTCCACTCTCCTCACTCTCTCATACACTATGAAAGATCTCCTTCTTGAGGTGGAGAAACCTCTTACAAGCTTACAAGAAGAATACAACAGGAGGAAGCAAATACAATAGGAAATCTTACAAGATTTACAACAACAAGCTCTCTTTGCTTTCTTCAAGCTTGAGATCGCCTCTAGAACTTTGGAAGTACAGCAACACTATACCCCAAAGCTTCTCTTGAAATGGCGAGGAAGGAGGAGAAGAACTACGCGAGCCCTGTCGAGCGATGTCGCTTCAAATCTGTGTGAAAACCCTATATACTCGATGCCTAGGGTTTCCTAATCGATTACCCAATCGATTATCACGTCAGACTTAGTCTTTTGTTCAACGACTATTTTTTGAAGCTTAATCGATTAACCAATCGATTAAGAACAACCTTAATCGATTGCTGAATCGATTCAGCACCTCTCTGTGCTCTCGCGCAATACTACGGTAATCGATCTCCCAATCGATTACCGGACCTCTTAATCGATTGATCAATCGATTAAGAGAAGGCTGAATCGATTGCCCAATCGAGCCAGCCACATTCTGTTCTCGCAACTTATTCTCTCAATCAATTACTCAATCGATTCACACATTTCTTAATCGATCACCCAATCAATCAAGAAGGCTTCTGTTTGCGAGAAACCAAACCCAAATCGATTACCCAATCGATTGAGTCCAACCCTAACTTGTGTGCACAAGTCTAGGGTTTCCTTGCCTAACCTTGGTCAACCTTGACCTATTAGGACTTCCCTACCAAGTGTCCGATCAACCCTTTGACCAACCTGGATTTCTCCTGCCTAGCTCCCAACTAAGACTTAACCTGATTCCCAACCAGGTTTGTCTAACCCTCGAGTTAGGTCTAGTCTCTCAGTAGACTTCCACCTTGCCAGCATGCGATCTCCTCGATCCACTTGGACTTCACCTAGTCCCACTAGGTGTGCCTAGTCCCACTAGGTCTTTTCCAGTTAAGTCTCCAGTCAACCTTGACCCACTTGACTCACATGATACTCAAACATCATGCGATATTCAAACATCATTATCAAACATCGAAACATCCAAACTTAAGCTTACCAAGCTTACTAGACATAAACTCAGTCGAGCCTAGTCAAACTAGGTCAACCCTTTGGTTACACCAACATGAACATCATGGCATAGAACACCCGAAACAAAACACTTTCCTAAGGTCAACAACTCTGATCAAAGTATCAAGAACATGATCCCCAACCCCAAATCTAGGATCCCATCCCTAAAACAACTTCATGGCAGCAACTAAAACAGGATAAGAACAGGGAACTTCACTGGGAAAACTCACAGTACAAAGGAAGCAGAACACAACCAAATCAAAGGAACCCATATAGAATACAACATATGATACACCAATCCTATACCAAAGAGAGCTATAACAATGATTTGATCCAACACCCCTAGTTCTCATTCTCTTTCGATCAAACCAATAACGAGAATGAGCATCAATCCAGCAGCTACCAAAACCTATTATGGCAATAGAATCCAAGAACAAGGAGAACCGAATGATTGTAGAACACCAATAGACGCCCAATCAAGACTAAATCAACCAACAAATCCTTACCTAGATCCTGCGCCGGCAGCAGCTTCCCTGTGCTGATTCGGCAACCACCACCACAAACCAGTGCTCCTCCTCCGGAAACCTCAAGGACGAGACGCCACCGGAAGTTTCTCTTCTCCGGCGAACCAGCCTCAACTCCCTGATCTACCCAAGATCCGAAACTAACCTTCAGATCAAGAAGGGATACTTCTATCTCAAGCACCATGAGATCGGGGAAGAGCCCTCACCTGAGATCGATTCTTGAATGTCGAAGACCTTGGGGCAGAACTCTCAGGGTTCGTCGGCGTCGGGTAGAGGCAAGAACAAGGATTGAAGAAAGAGCAGAAGAGGAAGTGGTGGGCTTGTTTGTGACCTGAGAGGAAGAGGGGAAAAGGAAAGGTTATATTAGTGGTGGACTTTTTCATTTAGACCCTCCACCTTTATAGCATTGCATCTCTCTCCCCAAAACTAGTTCAACTTGCCTTTTAGCCCCCTACGTTTCCTGTAGTTTACAGTAAGGGGCTTCTCTGCCTCGGACCTTGTCGAAGAAGGAGTTCATTTCTAGTGAGCTTTCTACTATCTTGGATTAACAACCACCTAGGTTGTAACCAAGTAAATTCTACCTCCTTACTTTTTATGCATTTTTTTATTATAATTAATGTGTGTTTGTTCTTGTTAAGCAGAAAGTAAGAGAATTGTTAATTTTGAATTGCAGGTTATTCTCTAGTCGATCCAACGTGATTATCAATTGATATCAAAGCCCAACTACTTCAGAAGAACTAATCGTCGACTAAAGCAGCAAGAAGATGGCCGAATCTAGCATTCACCCACTAAGATTCGAGGGAGAGTTCACGTTGTGGAAATGCTGAATGAAAGTATTCTTTGAAACCAACTTTGACATTCTTTTAATAATTAAATGTGGTTTAGAATGTAACGTCCGCCCTTATATCTACTCTCGGGGCGGGGTTACGTACATTCAATCATATAGTAATATATTTTTTTTCTATTTCTATCTTCTAGCATGACATTAAAACAACAATGCAAGGACTTAAGGGAACTAGGTACTAAGCATGCTTGCAAAAATTATCAAGTGTCATTCTATAACATGATAACATCACTAGTAATGTAACTCATAACATAATCAAGTGTAAGAGACCTCCAAGGTAAACACTATCATGTCATGTCAATCCTAATCACTAATACTTATTGTCAAGGAGCATAACATAAGCATAAATATGTAGATATAGAAATCTTTCTTCCCGAGCCACCACCCCACACATCTTCAGCCTCCTGCCTCTTCCTTCCATTTAAGTGTTATCTGCAGCATAAGACAACACATAAACTAGTAAGCAAAATGCTTAGTAAGGATCCTGTCCTACTCGCAAAATCCGTGCGAAAGAATATAACATGTACACATAATCAATCATAAGTATAAGTTTATCAAAGCATATTAAACATCTAAGTTTCTAAGCATGCAGTATCAAGTACCATAAGCATACTCTTCACATATAACAAATGCTTTCAATGAATGTTTTCAAAACAATTCCATAATGGTATTACTTAAAAATACATCCATATCATATTGGGCCCTGTTGTGTACCAACTATCGCGCGGAAACTATTGCGCGTTCCCTAATGAATTGGGGTAGCGAGCCACCAATTCATTAGAGCAGGACCCTTCCGTCCTACCGGAGCCACGTTAACATGCACCCCGGATTTATTTAACGACCCCCTTACGAGTCGGGTACACAACTTAAAAGTAAAATACTTATCATGCTTTTACATATATGCTAAGGAATACTCCATATTCACTCTTATGGGACACACCACTCTTCAAGGGTGCTCATGATCCCGTAGGGACACACCACACAACATAAGGGGTGCTCTTGATCCCATACTTATTTGAGTATCCCTTCAAGCATTTTAACATATCACATGCAATTTCATAAAGGTGCCCCCCAGGGGCTATAAGGCATGCTCATATATACATCATATTTCATGCATGTTCATACATACATCATATTTCATACTTGTTCATACATGCATCATATTTCATACATGTTTATACATACCTCATATTTCATACTTGTTCATACATATATCATATTCCATACATGTTCATACATACATCATATTTCATACATGCATATACATATTATTTTGCTAAACATAATCATATCCCGTAGGGTAGTTTAGCCTTCACATATTATTCATGCAACTTATTGAACATAAAGCATATCATGAGATAATTATACAACCCTAAACCTTAGTCCTTCTAGGGTTGGCCGAAACTTAAGTATAGGGAAAATTAGGGTTTGAACTAAATATTCACACATACATTCATTCAAACACCTCATACATAAACATATCATAGCATGCTTACAATTAAGGTTTACATATCAACCCTTCCATTTAACACCACATACATATACATATGATCATCCCCAACCATAAACATATATCATAGGGTAATTTGACCTTTACAAACCCTAGTCCTAGTGGGTTGGCCGAAACATCAAGAGTAGGGAAATATTAGGACTTTTGCATTAATCATTCACACAACAATGATACAAACATCTTGTATACAATATCACACCATACACTAAGCATGAATATTTTCTAGGATAATTCAACTCTCCTTGACCCTAATTCATTGCCTTGGCCGAAACTTGTAGGGTAGGGTAGGCTAGGTTTTTGACATCCAATCTTTACACAAATATTTACACAAATACTTTATCTACAATACTAATCATGGGAACACAATAGGATAGCAACCAACCCAAAAGCCCTTGCTTATTCCCTCTTGGCCGAAACATGTAGGGTACCAAACCCTAATTTGTGTCCTCTCAAAAAATTTGGAAAACAACATACATCCATACCCTAAGTTCCTAGGGATATCCTCATGCATCAAGAAGCAACCAAAACCTATTTCATGGTGGTGGCCGAAAGTCTTATAAGGGAGGAACTCCCATTTTCGAAAACAAGAACACAAGGAAAACATGCATAAACCATTACACTGCAGGCGAGAGGATACTTACATCCTTTCGCTTGATTTTCTCCTTCTCTAACTTCTTAAGATGCCCTTGGTTGAAGGAAGGTGAGTGTTCTCCTTCCTAGTACTTCTATAGAACCCTTGGCCCTAGTAGAGAGAGCAAGGTCCTTGGGTGAGATCTCCTTCTTTCCAAACCCCTAAGGTTGAAACCCTAGGTTTTCTTTTTCGAAAATGGAGAAGGGGAAAGCTTGAGTTTCGGTGGAGAAGTGAAGAGGAAGAAGAAGAGGAAGTTATTCCAACTTCCCTTTCCCTTATTTATACTTTTCTCATGAAGAGACATGTCTCTTCACTTTCCTCGCTTTAACAAGCATGTTCCTATGCTCTCCACAAGAAGCATGGCTTGGTGCATTGGTTATGACATGGCTAGTGCAACTAGGAGGTTCAAGGTTCAATCCTTAGGTTCAATCCTTGCTTCCTCCCTTCTATATTTCCTTTTTATCACATTTTGCACTAATCCAAGCCCATTAAGCCAAGCCCATCATGAAATCTCATAATATTAATTATATTCCATGAATTCATATATTTCATAATATTTCATGATAATATTTCATGAATTCCATAATATTTCATATTTATGAATTCATAATATTTCATAATATTTCATGATACTATTTCATGAATTCCATAATATTTCATATTTATGAATTCATAATATTTCATAATATTTCATGATACTATTTCATGAATTCCATAATACTTCATATTTATGAATTCATAATATTTCATGATACTATTTCATGAATTCCATAATATTTCATATTTATGAATTCATAATATTTCATAATATTTCATGATACTATTTCATATGGGAAATTTTGGGGCGTTACATAGAAGTACCAAAAAACAAGGACGCAAGAAAAATTGAATAATACTACTCGACCAAAAAGCAAAGAGAAGACTTTGTGGCCAACGGTAAGGTAGAGTTTCACCTGCTGAATATACCTCTTCCTCAAGAAATCAACTGGATCAACACCTACGAGTCTGCCAAAGAACTCTGGGAGAAATTTTTAGAGTTACATGAAGGAATCTCAGAGGCTAAACTACTAAAACGGGACCTACTTCGAAATCAACTAAGCAATCTGTAGATTGAAAAGAGAGAAGCGATGGCTCAACTACACGCAAAAATTAAGGAATTGATCATCGAACTCACTAATCTCAGAGAAATAATAACAAATCGAGATTCACTAAGGTATGCTTTAAATGCATTCCTGAGAACACCAGAATGGATATCAATAGTAGACTCCTACAATATCTCCAAAGACCTCAAGGTAAGTAGTTTAAAAAAATTATTTTCTACTTTTGAATTACAAGAAAGCCAAGACATGGTAAGAAAGACGAACAAGATTCAGAATCAAAACTTAACGTTAAAAGCCAAGAAAATGAACAAGATTCAGAATCATCGCTCGACGAAAATGAAGAAGAATACATGGTAAGAAAATTTTTAAAGTTTTTTAAATCTAAGAACTTTGACAAGAAACAACTAACAATGCTTCTTTGGAGGAAGAGAAGAATAAGGTGCTACAAGTGTGATGAAGAAGGACACTTCAAAGATAACTCTCAAAAATTGAAAAGCAAAGAAAAGGATAAAGATAAAGGGTTGAGATAGTTCAAGCAAAAGAACCTCAAAACAACGTGGAACTGTAGGATCGTTGCACGTGGAGAGGGGTGAATCACGTGATTTTTTTTAAAATTATGATTTTTTCAGAATTAAAGAAAATGAGCACAGCGGAAAATATGAAAAAAAACACAAGCACGTAGACACCAAGGGTTTTACTTGGTTCGGAGCCTTCGACGACTCATATTCCAAGGCACAGGCCCTTTGGACATTTCCAACGGACAATCCACTAATCCTCTCTCTCTACTGAAAACTCCTAGTAGAGTAGTCGAATATAAGAAATAAGACCAATGTAACAACCTATACTTCCTTGCACAAATATATGAAATAAGTACAATTGAAAACTTTTGTTACCCAACACTTTTAGATGAATCTTGATCGGGCTCGTGTGTTGGCATTGGTCTTTTGGCAGCGGTTGGACATAGTCGAGTCGAAGCAGGGCCACAACAAGAAGACGAGGAAGCAGAACGATCGCAAGAGCTCAAGCATTGAAGAATAGAACTTGTCATTGAAGGCTTGAACTCGAGCTCCTTATAAAGATAGTTTGAGACACCTCAGTTCCCAACTAAGATACCTCAGATCCGAAAGCTTATCTGATCCATGAACTGCATAGCTTATCCACCAGAAGGCGCCTTAGATCCACTTCGAGATGCCTCAGTTCCCAACTGAGGCACCTTGGATCCACCCTGAGGCGCCTTAGATCGCTGAACTCTTATCTTTAGCGACAACTGTGTGGAGGCGCCTTCAGCCACCGAGGCGCCTGCAGTCCCAACTGAGATGCGTTAGGTCCCACCTGAGGCACTTAGGGCACTGTTCATCTGAGGCTGAATTTTATAGTTTAGACTCTGTAAAATATATTAGTCCAAAATAAGATATTCCCTATAAAATAAGGTTAGCACAAGTACAAATATGGATTAAATAAGTTTAATATTAAATAGACTCTGTCTTCCCAAGATCAAGATCTAGTCAAGGCCTCAGCTTAGAGCTTCAAAATGGTTCTATGCTGGATCGCACTTAAAGTCCCTACCCGGGACTCGTCCTCACCAGAATTCGCTCCTCCATTGACTTACCTTACGTACCTGCCAAATATCTGGTATTCCATACCTATTTGGACTTTTTCTGATCTTGCTTAGTGTCTGATCAACCTGGTCCACTAAGAATTCGTCCTCTAGTGACTTAACTTACTTACCTGCCAAACATCTGGTCCTCCATACCCGTTTAAATTTTTTTTGATCTTGCTTAGTGTCTAATCAACTTAATCCACTAAGACTTACCAGCACACTGAGTTAGTACAATATATATAAGAGACAGTTAAGTAAAACAGTGTTAGCAATATGTGTGATTCACTACCTAACTTCACTCACCAGGACTTCCACCACCTAGCTTCACTCACTAGGGCCCAACTTCACTCACCAGGACTTCCACCATCAAGCTTCACTCACTAGGGCTCATCTTCACTCACCAAGATTTCCACCACCTAGCTTCACTCACTATGGCCCAGCTTTACTCACTAGGACTTCCCTTACCTAACCTTCAATTAGGACTAGTAACTCGGTAGACTTCTCACCCCCTTGCCTAACCTCCAATTAGGACTAGTCACTCGGTAGATTTCTCATCCCTTGCCTAACTTCCAGTTAGGGCTAGTGACTTAGTAGACTTATCACCTCCAAACATCAAGTCTTGTTCACTCGGTAGACTTATCACCTCCAAATTGATCAGACTTGGGTACATTATCAAATATTAAAACCCTAAAAACTGATTGTACCAACAGGAACGAGTTGTCATTAGAAAAGTCCGAAGTCAAGGAGTATGTCGGACTAGCACTGTGGCAAATCACCAAAAAAAAAAGACGACAAAGCCACTTCGGAAGAAAGTAACGATGAAGGGAAGCATAAACCTATGAATCCAATATGGTAAATGAGGTATGATTTTTACCCTCTGACCAAATGTATAAGGCTATTAAAAAGTTAAGTATAAAATTAGGATCAAGTATATAAATAGAAAAAAAAAATACGCATGCTTACCATAGTTTGCAGAATCGCGATCCTGGATCGTAGGATCGTACGATCCTACGATCCTACGGCAGAAAACGATCCAGAATCGCGCAGAATCGTTTTTTGTAGCAGGATCGCAGCAGGATCGGTAGGATCGGACAGAATCGGACAGGATCGGACAGGATCGGAACAGAATCGGAACAGGATCGATGAAAGCTTTAAGAGGTCATAACTTTTGACTCGGATTGAACCACGTGACCTATAATATATCAAATTGAAACTCGTTCAAAGATCTACAAGTTAGTTTTAAGATTGAATCCCAAAAAATATTGTTTAAAGCCTTTTCAGAGGCCCAGAAGATTATTAATCTTTTTTATTATTTTTTTATCTTTTACATCGTTAGTGTTAGTGTTTTAAGATTATTTAAATATCTATTTAATTATTTTTTAGTTAGTTTTTGATTAATAATATTATGTTATATTTTTTTTCTAAAATGATGAGTCTTTAGATGTCTATTATCTAATAAGTTGACAATTAAATTGGATCATCTTGTAATAAATAGAATATTCTTGAAGTTAAACGTGATTATTTTCATTATAGTGTTAATAAAAATTGTATATTTTTTCATTTTAAGGGTTTTTGATAGGATCGTACGATTTTACGATCCGATCCTGACCGATCCGATCCTGACCCCAAATCGATCCTGTGTAGGATCGCGATTCTACGAACCTTGATGCTTACTAGAATACGTTGATAAACTCAAATTTTAAAATTTAAAATTTAAAGGATTATTGGGAACTCAATAATTAAAAATGCTAAAAAATTCTGCATTTCAAATTCATATATCTCACAAAATAATTTTAGGTATTATAGATGACTAAATTGATATTTAAAAAACGGCAATTTACCAAAGGGCGTACGCAACAATCGGTAATTACCAACGGGCGCACCATGGTTTTATTTTCACCAAAGGGCGCACTCATTATAGTAAACTTCCTCTTATACCCCTCATGTTATCTATTGCCTTTCTCTTTCTCTCTCAGTAATAAATTCTGTGACGTCAGCACATGCAACGTGACTTAATTACTGACTTTTATTTTAAAATAATATCTAATGGAATCGGCGCTAAATTAAAAAACGTAAGGTAAAAATTAAAAAAATATTTCACTTTAAAAATTTCTCATCCAACGTGATTTAAAAATATAAATAAATAATTTTTATTTTTATTAATAGAAATTAATATATTAAATAATATTTAATAAATATATTAATGTATACATATGTTTTGAAAAAACTGACCGTGGTAGCTTTCAGGCCCACACTGGGCCTGAAATTTTTTATTTCAGGCCCAGCGTGAGCCTGAAATTTTTTATTTCAGGCCCACGTTGGGCCTGAAATCTTTTGATTCAGGCCCGACGTGAACTCAAATTTTTTTTCTATTTAAAAAATATATTAATATATAAAAAAAACCTATCAAAACACTTAATTTTAGATTCAAACGCAGGGCCTGAAGTCATCCCAGGAGGGTTTGAAGTCAAATAACTTCAGATCCTATAAATAATTAATTTAATAAATAATAATTAAATATAAAAAATATTTTTAAAATAAAAAATTTTTAGTGAGGGCCTGAAGTCATCAGTGACTTCAGGCCCTCTATCTGAAAAATTTTCCCTTAGGCCTGAAGTCATCCGACTTCAGGCCTAAGGAGGGCCTGAAGTCTGATGACTTCAGGCCCAAGGAGGGCCTGAAGTCTGATGACTTCAGGCCCTCCATTAAATATATAAAAATAATAATAACTTTTTTTAAAAAAAAAGGTACAATATATAATTACATAATAATAAAATGTTATAAGAGTGGTTTAGGTATATCAGTGAGTTTTGAGCAAAACTCACTGATGGACCTACCATATTTGGATTCTGAAAACTCATTATCAGTAGACAGGGTTGAGCTAGGAGATGAGATTTTGGGTGCCGAAACCTCTAATCTTGCCGTATCACCAATGCTATAGCAGTGGTTTAGGTATATCAGTGAGTTTTGAGCAAAACTCACTGATGGACCTACCATATTTGGAATTCTAAAAACTCTATATCAGTAGACAGGGTTGAGCTAGGAGATGAGATTTTGGGTGCCGAAACCTCTAATCTTGCTGTATCACCAATGTTATAGGAGTGGTTTAGGTATATCAGTGAGTTTTGAGCAAAACTCACTGATGGACCTACCATATTTGGAATTCTGAAAACTCTATATCAGTAGACAGGGTTGAGCTAGGAGATGAAATTTTAGGTGCCGAAACCTCTAATCTTGCTGTATCACCAATGCTATAGGAGTGGTTTAGGTATATCAGTGAGTTTTGAGCAAAACTCACTGATGGACTTACCATATTTGGAATTCTGAAAACTCATTATCAGTAGACAGGGTTGAGCTAGGAGATGAGATTTTGGGTGCCGAAACCTCTAATCTTGCTGTATCACCAATGCTATAGGAGTGGTTTAGATATATCAGTGAGTTTTGAGCAAAACTCACTGATGGACCTACCATATTTGGAATTCTGAAAACTCTATATCAGTAGACAGGGTTAAGCTAGGAGATGAGATTTTGGGTGCCGAAACCTCTAATCTTGCTGTATCACCAATGCTATAGAAGTGGTTTAGGTATATCAGTGAGTTTTGAGCAAAACTCACTGATGAACCTACCATATTTGGAATTCTGAAAACTCTATATCAGTAGACAGGGTTGAGCTAGGAGATGAGATTTTGGGTGCCGAAACCTCTAATCTTGCCGTATCACCAATGCTATAGCAGTGGTTTAGGTATATCAGTGAGTTTTGAGCAAAACTCACTGATGGACCTACCATATTTGGAATTCTGAAAACTCTATATCAGTAGACAGGTTTGAGCTAGGAGATGAGATTTTGGGTGCCGAAACCTCTAATCTTGCTGTATCACCAATGCTATAGGAGTGGTTTAGGTATATCAGTGAGTTTTGAGCAAAACTCACTGATAGACCTACCATATTTGGAATTCTGAAAACTCTATATCAGTAGACAGGGTTGAGCTAGGAGATGAGATTTTGGGTGCCGAAACCTCTAATCTTGCTGTATCACCAATGCTATAGGAGTGGTTTAGGTATATCAGTGAGTTTTGAGCAAAACTCACTGATGGACTTACCATATTTGGAATTCTGAAAACTCTATATCAGTAGACAGGGTTGAGCTAGGAGATGAGATTTTGGGTGCCGAAACCTCTAATCTTGTTGTATCACCAATGTTATAGGAGTGGTTTAGGTCCATCAGTGAGTTTTGCTCAAAACTCACTGATATACCTAAACCACTCACTCCTATAGCATTGGTGATACAGCAAGATTAGAGGTTTCGGCACCCAAAATCTCATCTCCTAGCTCAACCCTGTCTACTGATAATGAGTTTTCAGAATTCCAAATATGGTAAGTCCATCAGTGAGTTTTGCTCAAAACTCACTGATATACCTAAATCACTCCTATAGCATTGGTGATACAGCAAGATTAGAGGTTTCGGCACCCAAAATGTCATCTCCTAGCTCAACCCTGTCTACTGATATAGAGTTTTCAGAATTCCAAATATGGTAGGTCCATCAGTGAGTTTTGCTCAAAACTCACTGATAAACCTAAACCACTCCTATAGCATTGGTGATACAGCAAGATTAGAGGTTTCGGCACCCAAAATCTCATCTCCTAGCTCAAACCTGTCTACTGATATAGAGTTTTCAGAATTCCAAATATGGTAGGTCCATCAGTGAGTTTTGCTCAAAACTCACTGATATACCTAAACCACTGCTATAGCATTGGTGATACGGCAAGATTAGAGGTTTCGGCACCCAAAATCTCATCTCCTAGCTCAACCCTGTCTACTGATATAGAGTTTTCAGAATTCCAAATATGGTAGGTTCATCAGTGAGTTTTGCTCAAAACTCACTGATATACCTAAACCACTTCTATAGCATTGGTGATACAGCAAGATTAGAGGTTTCGGCACCCAAAATCTCATCTCCTAGCTCAACCCTGTCTACTGATATAGAGTTTTCAGAATTCCAAATATGGTAGGTCCATCAGTGAGTTTTGCTCAAAACTCACTGATATACCTAAACCACTGCTATAGCATTGGTGATACGGCAAGATTAGAGGTTTCGGCACCCAAAATCTCATCTCCTAGCTCAACCCTGTCTACTGATAATGAGTTTTCAGAATTCCAAATATGGTAGGTCCATCAGTGAGTTTTGCTCAAAACTCACTGATATACCTAAACCACTCTTATAACATTTTATTATTATGTAATTATATATTGTACCTTTTTTTTAAAAAAAGTTATTATTATTTTTATATATTTAATGGAGGGCCTGAAGTCATCAGACTTCAGGCCCTCCTTAGGCCTGAAGTCGGATGACTTCAGGCCTAAGGGAAAATTTTTCAGATAGAGGGCCTGAAGTCACTGATGACTTCAGGCCCTCACTAAAAATTTTTTATTTTAAAAATATTTTTTATATTTAATTATTATTTATTAAATTAATTATTTATAGGATCTGAAGTTATTTGACTTCAAACCCTCCTGGGATGACTTCAGGCCCTGCGTTTGAATCTAAAATTAAGTGTTTTGATAGGTTTTTTTTATATATTAATATATTTTTTAAATAGAAAAAAAATTTGAGTTCACGTCGGGCCTGAATCAAAAGATTTCAGGCCCAACGTGGGCCTGAAATAAAAAATTTCAGGCCCACGCTGGGCCTGAAATAAAAAATTTCAGGCCCAGCGTGGGCCTGAAATATTTTTATTTCAGGCCCAGCGTGGGCCTGAAAGCTACCACGGTCAGTTTTTTCAAAACATATGTATACATTAATATATTTATTAAATATTATTTAATATATTAATTTCTATTAATCAAATATAAAATCATTTATTTATATTTTTAAATCCAACAGTTTGTTTCCAAAAACTTTTTATACATTAATATATTTATTAAATATTATTTAATATATTAATTTCTATTAATAAAAATAAAAATTATTTATTTATATTTTTAAATCACGTTGGATGAGAAATTTTTAAAGTGAAATATTTTTTTAATTTTTACCTTACGTTTTTTAATTTAGCGCCGATTCCATTAGATATTATTTTAAAATAAAAGTCAGTAATTAAGTCACGTTGCATGTGCTGACGTCACAGAATTTATTACTGAGAGAGAAAGAGAAAGACAATAGATAACATGAGGGGTATAAGAGGAAGTTTACTATAATGAGTGCGCCCTTTGGTGAAAATAAAACCATGGTGCGCCCATTGGTAATTACCGATTGTTGCGTACGCCCTTTGGTAAATTGCCCTTTAAAAAATCATAGAGGTTTAATTATAAAAATTTTTAGAAATTATATTTTATGAAAAATTCTGATAAATCTTATACGTAAAAATTTATTTTGAATTCTAAAATCATACTTAGTTTATTAAATTAATTTTATGCGCATGCTTGAAATTAATTTAGTTAATTTTTAAAAGCATTAGCTAAATAAATTATTCTTCTATTTGATTTTCTGAGTTTAAAATTTTTCTAGATGTACAAATGGATTATTTGTTAGTAGAAAATATTTTAAAAATTTTTGAACGTTCAAAATTTTTTACCAAAAAATAAATTAAAAATTAAAAAATTTCTGAGATTAATTTTGAAATACCTGATTTTTAGGGAAAAAACCGTTATACTTTGTATGTTTAGAAAAATCAACAAGAGTTTTCGGAGACAAATCTATTTTTAATTTTGCAAAATATCCATGTTTGTAAAGAAAAATATTTTCTAACTAATAGAAAATTAATTCTTTGGTGATTTTTTTTTCTAAAATCAGTCTTCTCGTGTTTCACACTGACAAAAAATTTCAGAATTGTTCGACAGTTAAAAATAATTTTCAAAGTTTTTTACAAACTCGGGTTTTTAAATCTAGAAATTCATATATTTGAAAAATAATTCCATGAAAAAGATATAGCCTTGCTTTCTGTATTCAAAACCCTTAGATTTTTTTTTCAGAATTTTATCTATTTTTTCTCATCTAATTTATCCTAATTTTTTATGTGATCTAATGGAGAAAATTTTGGTGAGGTTAAGTTAGGAAGAGTTAAGGGGGAGTTTGAGATTAATTGCAAAATTTTATTGTTTTAAACGGTCTTAATTTCATTTATTGTATGTTTATCTTAATCTTAACTCGGGTTGATATACATAAAAAGGAGAATATTATAATACTCCGAGTTTGATGTGAACAACCGAGTTAAGTTAGATCATGTGTGTGGTTGATATTTTGTGTCTGAGTATGCAGAAACTTAGGAATACAAGAAGTCGAGCGGAAGACTCAGCAAACGAGAAGGATGACACGGGAAGAGAGTCGACGAGCTCGGTGCATCTAAGGGATGAGGAGCTACGGAAGAGTGCACCGTCTGAGAGAGAAAGATGCATGCAGCGCATTTGAGGGACGAGAAGTTAGTGAGGAAGCCTGCTCGAGGAGAAGTCGGAGTTAGATTTGGGTGAGCTCAACTTTGGTTGGCAGGGCATCGCCCAAGTGAGCGGATCGAAAATGGTTAATGAGTGAAGTTAATCATTTCATTTGAACAGTACTCGAGGTGTCTCAGATGGGACTGGAGACATCTTGTATGAACAGTGTCCAAGGTACCTTAAGTGTCACATAAGGCGCTTCAAGTGAATAATAATTGTTGAAGAACCATTGCAATGAGGATGAAGTTTTATCCAACTGAGAAGCCCTGGGTCTCATTGGAGACGCCTCCAATGCCATGTCAACAAATGATCATTTCGACCAAAATGCTATAAATAGCTTTCTAAAGCTAAGAGTTAAGTACAACATTAAGAAATCAACTTCTGTACTTTCATTTTGAGATTTAAACTGCATTTCTTTTATTATAATTAATGTGTATTTGTCCTTGTTAAGTAGAAAGCAAGAGAATTGTTAACTTTGAATTGTAAGTTATTCACTCCCCCCCGCCCCCCAGCCGGTCCAACGCGATCCATCAATTTAGGCCTAGTTTGGATCATAAGGAGGACTTATTGAAAATGGGCACTTATAGATCACATTTTGTGTCATTTTGTACAACACATTCACATTTGATTTATGTCGTTAATGATATTAATACAATGATTACTGTAAGGTTTTGTTACAATTATAGTTCCTTTGACTTCTTTAGTCCAGTATTAATTGATTTAATGGACCAGATTGTTTAAAAGAATATTTAGTCCTGTATTAATTGATTTAATGGACCAGATTGTTTAAAAGAATATTTAGTCTTGTATTAATTGATTTAATGGACCAGATTGTTTAAAAGGGTATTTAACCCATAAAGTTTTGGCATGTTGAGCTTAACTAAGGGGTTATATGGTGTATAAGGGTCAAGTATAATCTAAGTGGGAGAGTGTAAGATTAAGTTCATATGGGTGATCTAATCCAATTAAGTCCACATAGGTGGGCTTAATCTCCATAAGGTAAGCTTACACTTGATTAACACACACATAATTAATTGTCATTAAGCAAAGAAAACCCAATTAAGTGATCTAATGCTTGTAACATGAAGGGGGTTTAAATATTGGATGTGGATTCAATGTGTAGATCCGTAAGCCGGTTCATTAACATTAATGGATTGTTAATGATGTATGAGATTTAATGTGGATGACCCTTGCATGATGGACTTGGTATATAAGGGAAGAAGCTTCCTAATTCTGGTATCTTCTTGACTCTTGAGAACTTTTTCTTCCTTGGACTCTTTCCCATTGAGACCAAGATAAGGTTGTCGCCCAAACCTGCAAAAGATCATTCCGCGCTGGCAAAAACTCCGACAACAAATAAAATCAATAGCTAATGCGATGGAATCAGGACGCCTTGGTTTGCCATTGATCTCGGTTTTCAATTTTGCCTTGGAATCTTGATGATAGTTAGATTTTATTGTTAATGCATGATTGATTATGTATCTATTATTGATAACACATCTATCTTATTTGATGAAGACCATGAAGAAATTGTCAAAATCTAAACATCCAATCTCGTGGCTCATTTACACTGCATATGTTGACCTTAATACTGATTGATGGACACTTAAACTAGCAAGGAGACCATTCCTAACCCTGGCATCCATTTAAATATTGTCAATATTGAAGCAACAAACTGGTTTTTTGTTCTCTGATCACATCATAGCGAGCACCTATGCAACAAATTGATTTATGTAACCACGACTCTGTTTTGGGCCAACAAACAGTCGACCGAGTGGAATAGAAAAGGGATGAAATAGTTATTTCTATGGAATGAAATATAAATTCTTAGAGTTTGTCTAATATATGTAAGAGAAGTCTAATATTGGTTAATAACAAGACACATATCTTTCTATTTTCAGTTTTGTGCTCTTTAGCAGATATGCATAACAAGAATCAAACTATGTAGTATTCGAAAATCGGAAACACCTGGAGTTGCTGTTTTAGTACCATAATAGTTTCTATCTCATGGATAGAACTAGGAATCCCCAGAAGCTAAATGAGCGCACACAAAATTATCTGTCAATAGTGTTCACTTACCAACTATCTTTGTTTCTCAAAGCATTTAGCATGAATTACAATGGATGGATCCCGCCGAAATGCAACCTTATTCTGTCTAACAAATGCTCCAGACAAAGATGAGAATAGAGGAAAGCAAAGGGAGACGATACAAATGATTCATCATCACATATGGAACTGGAATGTATCTCTTACAGTACTTCACAAAGCATCAACAGTCATCATCAACAAAGAAATGCATGGAAATGACATGTATTGTATATTTAACCTCGTCGAGACTTAACCTTAGTAGGAAGCCAGCAACGGCAAGCCAGATGCTGCTGCAGATTTTCTGCTGTAGTAGGCATACAGTGATAACTGTACAATTCCCAGGACAGTTCCAATCCCATTCGGAATCTGAAATATGTATTCAAGAACTTTTTTGAATAAACACAACATGATCTCTAAGCCAGCCAGTGGATTCCATGATTTCAGAAGACTTACATATATGAAGAAGTCATGCAATAGCATCCCATACACAAAGAAAGAGATGCTCATCAAGAAGGTTGCGAGCGAAAGATAGAATGGCATGAACTCAACGCTCTTCGTCTTGATCACCAAATTCTATCAAGTAAAAAAAAAAGAATAATGGCAAATCAAAATTATTGTCCTTGAGAGCTAATCAGAGATCTACTAAGAATAACAAGAAGACCTACAATGATAAGCAATGGAGAAGCAAACATGGAGATGAGTGAAGCAACACTTAGATATCCAACAAATGCTTGTCGTGTCGGGTGGTCAAGCAGCTCGAGGCTTGCATAAGCAATGAGGGCAAAAACACCGAAGACACCTAAAAGCAGTGCAGACATCCTCAGCTGAAAACAGAGCAATATCAGAAGAAATGAAGCGAAATATTAGGAACAATTGCTGAAAACAACTTGAGGAAATCAATCACACCTTTTTTGAGCCATCTACATGGAGAATGAAGAGGACTACATACACGAATTGGAAAACAGCACCAATGGAGTTGACAGTAGCCACTAAAATCACTCCATATGATACCCAAGGAAGGCCATACCACATACAGATCAAGCAATTCAAGAGGGAATATATGTAGGGCAGCCCCGAGAACTGCTCGGTCGACTTGTTCCGCAGAATTCGTCGAAATGTTGGACTGAACAAGTTCAAGCAATTAATCAAGCATTTGGGGCGTACAGATCCAAACGAGGAACAGCAAAATTGATGAAGTGAACTTACATGGGCGAGACAAACAAAACGAAGGCGAAGACATTGCCTGCATACAGATCAAAGGAAGTGGTTATTTTTCTGCAATTGGAAAGAATCCCCAAATCATACGGCAAAGTAAAGAGAACGGATGAACTCCAAACAGAATCCTTTCCAAAACTTACATACAAAAACATGAGATCGAGTAAGATCGCAGACATAAGAATTCCTAAAAATCATTCTTTTACTCTTCATGTTTCTATAAACCCTAGAAGCCATGGTTGCGTTAAGGAGAAACCTTACCAGCAATCCCAGCTGCATATGTGCAGGTGCCATAGAAGGAGGCAGGAGAAGAAGCTGCTGCAGCAAACTCCGAAGAAATCATCAAGGCTTCTCTACTCGCTCGTCTCCTATTTCTTATAGCAGCAGCGAACCAGAGAGGTAGAAAAAGCTCACACCTTTCCGTATTATCCTACTGGAGCAAGTTCTGAAATTCCAAACTGGCTCAGCAAGATCCGATTTTTAACGAGAAACTCGTGTAATCTGCCGGCAAAATACTGAAATCTCAAGGTTCCCATTTATACAAAGGCAAACAAGCAGGCAGCCGTCAATTTCTGCGTCTCTTGGTCCACTACTTTGCTCAGAGTCCATGAACCCTACAAATAATAGCCAGGAAGGTTTTGATGACCTGCAAATCTCTAAACCGCTAGTTTTCACTAGCCGACAACTACAGATGGTCTCTTTTCCAAAAAAAAAAAAAAAAGAACATAAACGTTTTCTTTTCCAGATTGTTGAAACTAAATCATACACGCCGACCTTGGATTACTGCTTAGATCTCCAACGTGAATACTTTCTCGTGCAAATCATGCACACTTTTACTGAAAGCAATACGAAGTTGTGATATGATAGTCCACTGGTAGTCAAGAATGATTATGGTAGATAAGAAGATAATCAACTGTAAATTGACAAGTTCTTCAATATTATCCAAATGCTTCATAAAATTGCTATTTTCACCACATGTTCGTTTGTGATTAATTTGATTGAATAAAAAAAATCATGGTTGAGAGGATATCTGCGGTCATCATCCCATTCGATCTTCAAAATTGTTGGATGAGGTTGATCAGTTGGCAACTGGAATTGAAGAATTTTGGCTGCCAAGAGTTGGATGAGGTTGATGGGTCAGGAAATTATATGGAATTAAATTGAGAAAACTTTAGGGTGGAAAATGTAAGAATGATGAGCCGCAAGGATATGGATGAGCACGATATCGCATTCTTGATGGAGTTGAGTTTGATTCATTGAATTGGAAGCATGTGTATCAAGTGGATAAGATTGGAAATAAATATGAACATCGACGTTAATTTTTGGAGAAAAATAATATTGAATATCCATTTTTTTATTTAAATCAAATGAACATTTTGCTTTTAAAGTGATATATTCAAAATATTTTTAGATTATTTGATTATTCGATCATGTAGAAATTAACAATTAACTTTTACAATGGTAAAAATGAACATCTAACTTTTATAACCTATACACATTAACAACTAGTTTTACAATATATTATCTGACTATTCTACCATGTAAAAACTAGGTTGTTAACTTCTCCGATTATAGAAGCTAGATGCTAGCTTCTACAAAACTACAACAACAACATATAGAACCCAGCAATTATCTTTTACAATAATAATTTTATATCATTTTGATTTCCTAATTGATGATCTGATTAAAAGAATATTTCAACAAGCAAATAAAATGATGAGGACTCCATATGACTTATTACATTATAAATGAATATAAATTAATCATGATCGAGTACGTAGAAATCAGCATGTAACTTTTACAATGTGTAATAACTACTTGCTAGCTTTTATATATTGTAGAAGTAAGTTGCTGGCTTCTATGTTGAATCCAGGAATATTTTCAAGTTAAAGGATATTAAAGGAATATTTCATTGAATATTCCTTGATTGGCATTCCTTTTATTGATTGATTCATGCTATTATTGTTCTTGATTTCATCCTTCATTACTTTTCTCATTCTATGTAAATTAATTAATTAGAATTAATTAGTTTTCATTATCTTCCATGGGTAGAATCAATCATAATCAATGACTCATTTATAATAGCTCTATATATACTTTATAATACTCTAGCTTTCCTCCCTCATATTTAAGAATTTTACATGGTACCAAAGTCATCACAGGTTCTAAGAATTATTTCCGCTGCAATGGGAGATCAAAGCAAGAAGTCGGAGAATAAAGCAAATCAATCGGATGCACTCACTTTACAACAATCCGATCGTCTTAGTTTGGTTCTTGTCTCCTATTTACTCAATAGGAATAACTATGGGAAATAGAGTCGTTCAATGGAATAGCATTGAGTGCTAAAATCAAAATCGGATTCGTCAATGGGGCAATCAAAGCACCAGGAGCAAGAGATAGCGAGTTTCCAACATAGGAACGTTGCAATCATATGGTATTACCATGGATCCTCAACATCATTCAACCCCATATCACCGGGAGCATTATTTATTCGGAATCTGCATTCAGTGTTTGGAATGATCTACATGACAGATTTTCACAGGGGAATGATGCCAGTATTTATGAAATTCGTTGTTAAATCATAGAGCACCGACAAGGACATCAACCTATGTCAATTTACTACACCAAATTGAAGGCGCTATGGGATGAGTTGACCTCTTATTATGATCCAATTGCTTATACTTGCGGAGATGTTAACAACCTTATCGAAAGAGAAGAGAAGAAAAGAGTCATACAATTCCTCATAGGATTAAATGATTCTTTTTCCATAATCTGTGGTTCAATATTCTTGATGAATTCCCTACCTGACACTTGCAAGGTCCATGCCCTTGTACAGCAACATGAGAGACAAAATGAGGTTGCCACTAATAGAGATTCTACTATATATACTGTAAATTTTACTCAGCAAAAGGTGCATAATCAGGATCGACAAGTCAAAGAAGTTGAGTCACATCGATCAACATTAGCAACAAACAACTTCAATGCTCTCATTGTAATAGGGATGACCACACTATTGATCGATATTTCTCAAGGTTCTGAGAACCGGATCGGACATCGAACCGGTCGGAGCAAGGGTTCAGAGGTTCAGAGGTTTAACCGGTTTAACCGGGGGTCCAACCGGGATATAACCGGTATATAATAAAGTATGTATTTATATAAATATATGAAACTAACAATTTATCCAACTACTTTCTTCAAGATTAGATCAACTAGGTCGAACATGTAATATGTTTTTGTTAGCAACTTAGTACGGTATTCTTGAAAAAAGATTAATTTTAAAGAAAAATTCAAGTTTAAAATCATTAGATTCAAGAAATCTGGATACGAATTGAAGAATTTTATTAGAAGTTAAAACTATATCACGATAGTATTTGTTCACCCATAAATACTTAAACAGGGTACACTAGTAAATTACATGCAAATTATACTTCCAAATATGTCATATATTGCTGCCTTCATATGCCAACACGACGGTGCAACGAGGTTGGAGATGGGGCGAGGCTAGCGGTGGCGAGGCGAGGCTAATGGAGGCAGGGCGGCGAGGTGAGGCTAGCGGTGGTAGGGCGGCGAGCCAAGGCTGGTAGAGGCAGGGCGACACATCGAGAGGCTAGCGGCGGTGACTCTCTTGCAAGCGAACAGCAGGTTTGTTCGTTTGAGACTTTGGGTGAAAGCAAATTAGGTTTTTGACATTTTATTTTTCAATTTTCATTTTCAGTAAGAAAGCAAAACTGCAAAAGGAAAAAAAAATCAAAAAATGAGAAATAAAATAAACCAAGCCGGTTTGACTGGTTTTTTCGGTTTGTCCGGTTCACCGGTTCTCGGCCGGTTCAGAACGGTTCCCATCCGGTTCTTGAGTAGCCAGTTTTCAGAGTCAACTCGGACCGAAAATCTGGCCGGTTCCCGGTTCAACCGGTCCGACCGGCCGGTCCGGTCCGGTTTTCAGAACACTGATATTTCTACATTCATGGGTTCCCGCCCCGGCACCGCTATCATGGTAAAGATATCCAACCAAAGGAAAAGAAAGATATCAAATTCCCAATCATCTTAATGTGGAAACTAAACACCTCACCGCCCAAGAATATAATCAAATCATGGAACTTCTTCGCAAAGAAAATGATAACAACAAACCCCTTGTCAACACCTTAGGTAACAACTCTACCTTGACAAATAGTATATGGATACTAGATAGTGGTGCTACTGATCATATGTCGAAGAATCGACCAATCGCAAATGAAATGTGTTAGGACCAAAAGGAATTTAGATATCTCCACAATGGCATGATATTGTCCACTTTGGGCCTAAGCCCTCATGGTTTTGCTCTTGGGCTCTCCCAAAAGGCCTCATGCCAATGGAGATATCATATTCCTTATAAACCTATGATCTTTCCATGTGTTTCTCAATGTGGGACTAAGTTTGCACCCTTGCAACCCCTAACAATCCCTCCCCTCAAATAAAGGACCACATGCCCCCACCACAAACGGAAACCCTTTCCGTTTTTGATGTCTAATCCACCAAGACTTTACCCCTCGGTCCACCTGACCTACTAGGACTTCACCACCTAGCCGCAACTAAAACTGGTCCTCTTTAATCAAGACACGGGAGCCCACATATCCTTTATTTAAGGCTTAACGCACATGGTTAGATCTGGATGAGCAACCTAGCTCTGATACCACTTGTTATGACTAAAAGAAATTTGGATATCTCCACAATGGCATGATATTGTCCACTTTGGGCCTAAGCCCTCATGGTTTTGCTCTTGGGCTCTCCCAAAAGGTCTCATGCTAATGGAGATATCATTATTCTTTATAAGCCTATGATCTTTTCCCATGTGTTTAGATGTGGGACTATGTTTGCAACCTTGCAACCCCAACAAAATGGCTACTAAATATCTCACTGTGCAATTACCAAATAGAGGGCATGTACAATCAAATCTATTAGATCCATGGAATTATGCAATAATTTAACTATTGACAATGTGTTTTATGTTTCGAATTTCAAAATTAATTTACTTTCTATTAGCAAACTCACACAAACCTTAGATTGTAGTGTAACATTTTATCATGATTTTTGCATGTTGCAGGATTCAACTACAAAAAGACGATTGAACTGGACAAGTAAAGTAATAGTCTTTATTATGTTACCCCAGATCGAAGCCCACACTTATCAAATACAGTCCACCATACTATTGATCTTTGGCATAGACGACTCGAGCACCCTACCACTACTCAATTACGATTATTATCTCAAACTATTCCAAAAATTTTCTTTAATTCCAATAATATTTGTGATGTTTGTCATCTGGCAAAACAATCACATTTATCATTTTCTTCTAGCAGTATTTCTACTCGTAAGCCTTTTGATTTAATACATTGTGACATTTAGGGGCATATAGGATTTATTCTTATTCTGGCGCACGTTCTTTTTTAATTATTGTGAATGATTTTTCTCGTCACACTTGGGTTCATCTTATATGTCATAAATTTGAAACTCAATCCCTCATCAAAATTTCTTTGCTTAAGTCAAAACATAACACAATTGTTCAATTAAAGGACGGTCTGCAATGGACAAGAATTCTTCTCCTTGGAAATATTTTTCAATTAATATAATACAAATTTTTATCGAACATGTACGTACACACCATAACAAAATAGGGTAGTTGAACGTAAGTACCATCGTATTTTAAACGTCGCACGTGTTTTGCACTTTCAAGCAAACATTCCTCTAAAATTCTAGGATGAACATGTAAAGACGGCTTGTTATCCTATTAATCGCTTGCTTACACCACTTTTATCTAACAAAACACTATATGAGCGTCTACACAAAAAATTCCTTTTTTACTTTCATTTGTGTACCTAGGGTGCCTATGTTTTGCCATAAATATCCAACCTACTAATAAATTTGATACTCAATCACGACAATGCATTTTTCTTGGGTATCTATTGGGGCAAAAAGGGTATCTTGTCTATGATTTGGGAGATAAAAAATTATTCACATCATTGTTGGTGCAATCTTTGTTAGGTCAGGGTTGACCTAGTTTGGTAGGCTCGGGTAAGCTTGGGTTTCGATGTTTGACAATGATGTTAGAACTGTGTGTGAGTCAAGTGGGTCAAAGTTGAATGGAGACTTGACGGGAAAGGTCCTAGCGGGACTAGGTGAAGTCCAGGTGAATCGGGGAGATCGCACGTTGGCACGGGAAAAGTCCTAGTGGAACTAGACACAACTAGTGGGACTATGTGAAGTCCAGGTGGATCGGGGAAATCACACACTAATACGAAAAAAGTCCTAGTGGGATTAGACACACCTAGTGAAACTAGGTAAAGTCCAAGTGGATCGAGGAGATCGCATGTTGGCGAGGTGAAAGCCACCAAGATACTAGACCTAACTCGAGGGTTAGACAAACCTAGTTGGGAACTAGGTTAAGTCTTAGTTGGGAACTAGGCAAGGAAAAGTCCAAGTCGGTCAAAAATCTGATCGGACACTTGGTGAGAAAGTTCTAACAGGTCATGGTTGACCAGGGTTAGACAAGGGAACCCTAGACTTATGCACACAAGTTAGGGTTGGGGGCAATCGATTAAGCAATCGATTGGTGTTGGTTTCTAACAAACAGAAGTCCTCTTAATCAATTGAGTGATCGATTAAGGAGGGAATGAATAAATTGGGCAATCGATTGGGAGAATTATGTCGTGAGAACAAAAGCAGGTTGAATCAATTAGGTGATCGATTCAGCCTCTCCTTGATTGATTGGGCAATCGATTAAGGAGAACGGTAATCGATTGGTCTATCGATTACAGTGCAATTGCGCGAGGCACAGAGAGGTGCTGAATTGATTTAGCAATCTATTAAAATTGTGTTAATCGATTGACTAATCAATTAAGCTTCAAAAAATAATCGTTGAATGACTAAGTCTGACGTGGTAATCAATTGGGTAATCGATTAGGGAACCCTAGGTCACGGGTATATAGGATTTTCACTCAGGGTTGAAGCAGGATCTCTTGAAGCTATTCGACGACTCTTCTCCTCCTTCTTCGCCAGTTCTTGAGCTAGTGTTGGTGCACTTTAAGAGGCGTTTTCCAAGCAAAAAGAAGAAGTAAGCAAGACAAGCAAGGATCTAAGTATACAAATCTTGTAAGATTTATTGTATTTGCTTGAGTTTCTTAAGTGTTTCTTCTTGTAAGCTTGTAAGAGGTTTCTCCACCTCAAGAAGGAGATCTTTCATAGTGTATGAGAGAGTGAGGAAGAGCATATCCTTGGATTAGTCACCTCAAGGAGGTGGATACCAAGTAAAATTGAGGTGTTCGCATTGCTCAAGTCTTTCGCCGTAACAAATCTTTATTGAGCAAAAATCTGAGCTAATCACCCCCCCTTTAGCTCACCTACCGGTCCTAACAAGTGATATCAGAGCAAAATCGCTCTTCTTTGGACTCATCACCAAGAGAGCAAGAGCTAGAGGAAGAAGAAGGAATTTGAATAAACCCTAATTTCAAGAGGTCATCATCAAGAGGGTTCAACTTCAAAAATGGATTTCGGCTATGATATCTGGGCACCTCCACCATTCGATAAAGTCAATTTCGATCTCTGGAAGACAAAGATCGAAAATTTTCTCATGACAGAGATAGAACAATGGCTTGCTCTAATGGAGGGCTTTAAAGCTCCAATAAGCAACAAAGGGAAGCTCCTTAAGAAAAGCAAATGGAATGAGGAGTAAACCAAGAGATGCGAGACCAACGACAAAGTGACCAAATTGTTGGTCAATATATTGCCAAGAACAATCTTGAGCCAAATTGGAGAATTTCAAGACACCATGGAGCTTTGGAGGAAATTGGCAAAGTTTCATAAAGATCCCTCCACTTTGCCAAATCAAGATAAATCCGAAGAGAGAGATTCATCGAAGGAAGATGATTCTAAAGTTGAGAGATGCTCAACATCCGAAGATGAAGTTCAAGAAACCTCCACTTCAAGGATTGAGGGGAAGTAAAATTCGCCATTAATATCGGATAAAAAAAAGCTTCAACATTATCATCCGAGGTCAATAAAGAATAAGAAGAATCGAGTGTCACCTCTGCACCTCATAAAGGTATAACAATTTCAATTTGCGAAAATAAAGATCATATCATTTTCTTTGAGTGTAGGGGAAAAGGGCACTACAAGAGTAAGTGCTCTAATTTAGTCAAGAAGAAAGTGTAAGTGACACCCAAGACCAAGGAGAAGCCAAAGGAGGTCGGCCCCGTGGTACGAAAGGATAAGAAGCACATTGTGTGTTTCTCATGCAAACAAAAGAGACATCATCGAAACCAATGTTCAAAGGGGAAGGATCCGACCAAGACAAAAAAGAGAGCTCAAATCAAGGGGGAGCCTCCAAGAATAAGACTAAGGTACCATTAGGTAATGATACTTATTTAAATCATGATAATATACATGCTAAAAATAATTATTATCATTTCAATGCTATTTATCATAAAAATAAGAGGTATGAAAAACCTAAGAAAAAATTTAGAGTCTTCTATGCTAGAACTATCACAATTAAAGATAAGGAAAAATCTAGGTCATTCAATGATAGACCTACCCAACCAAATGCCAAGAAAAATAATTACCAAGGCAACTTTAGAAAACCAAGTCTTGAGAAAGTAATGATTGAAAATTAAGTTTTGAGGTCAAAACTTGAAACATTAGAAAAATCCCTTAAACGAATAGATAATCTTCTTAAGGGATCAAAGGATCAAAACCTAGGTTTAGAAAATCGAGGACCTTCTAGGGGCAAGGAAGGTTTGAGGTACAAACATAAAGCCAAGAATGATGGGTCATCATATCAAAGAGTTCCATATAGATATGAAACTAAATCTAGGTCTAGGAGTCAAGTCAAGGCCACAAGGGAAGTCATCCCTAGAGTTGACCAAGACAAGACCAACATGACTAAGGTTTCAAAGAAGCCTAGGAAAGTCGTTAGGAAGGTATCAAGGGAAGTCATCCCTAGTGAATACCTAGAACACCCAAGAAGCACCAATAGATTTTGGATTCCTTAGAATGTGTTTGCCACACCCTAGATAGGTCTAGTGAGTGTTAACTCAAATTGGAAAGGTAGTTAACCCAACCTTGATGAAGTTGGCACTTTGGGATATTTTCAAGGAATTATTATTCTTGAAAATGAAAAGGATTCTTTGTTTACTCTTGAGGAGTAAAACTGTGTCAAACTATGATTTTAATGATTAATAAAGTTGACACAACTAAGTTAGAATCCAAAGATATGCCAAATTAAGAGTTTAGGCATTATCTTGGAAAATTATGGGTAAAATTAAGATTATCAATGCCTTAGCGATGAGTTATTGATACTTAGATAGAAAATCTAGGTTTTTTCTATTATGTCATGACTTGTATGTCCTATCACATGTCATGATATCATATTCCATCATTCATATTTTACTATGAAAATATCATATGTCATACATGTGTTTTTTAGATATAATTAATGTTTTCTTTTGAAAATATCCATGTGATGCATGTCATAGTCAATTTCATGCATTCTTTAAATTTATGAGTGAAATTAAGGACATTGACATTATTTGACATCCTAGGTGGATGATCAAAGTTTATAATGTCTAGATATACATGCATGAACTCTTAGTTTAAGGAAAACATAATTTTTACATCTCACAAAGACCATAAGTTAACTTGTATGTGTTTTGAGATATATTAGAGACAAGTGATCACAAAGACCATAATATCTCATAAGATATTAGGTTAATGAATAAAACTCAAGGTGTTGATAAAGTATATCTTATTGAGTTTTAGGTTCATCAAAATAAGAATTTAACTGAACTCCAATCATTGGAAAAGATAATGTACAAGTCATGTGCATTTAGCCCAAAGAATATGGTTGTAAATTATTTTTGAAAGTCATTTCAAAACTATATTGGAAAACCTTGGTGAAAACTATCTTTTGATAGAACTCATTATTGATGAATTGGATACAAAATAGAGTAAAACATTGAAGTTTTTCAAGGTTTTCAATTTTGTGTCAATATTTGAAAATGAAAGTTATTTTTATAGAAAATTATTTTTTTTATGATAGTATATGTCATAAATAATATCTACACAAAATTTTATATTTTTTCAAATTTTATAGAATTATTTAGAAATTTCTGAAATTAGGTCTGAAACTATTTTCAGAAATCAAAAACTCCCAATCGATCAGGTGATCGATTAGGACATACACCAATTGATTGGTGAAACTTTTCCGCGAGCACAGAAGCTCGCGTAATCAATCCATTGATTGATTAAGGATAGCCATAATCGATCAAGTGATCGACTAAGGCACAGTTTAATCGATTGAGTTCCAACATCAATCGATTTGTACAACTAAAACTGTCTGATTTCAGTCCTTTAACCCAATTTTTAGTAACCTAACAATCCCTAACCCTTTGGAATACCTTTATAAGTATATTCGGGTGACTTTCATTGTAAAATCAAAAAGGGAGATAGTTTTGGTGAAAACTATAGGGTTAATGATAGGTTTTGATTCAAGTTTTGAATATCAAAATCTAATAACCTTAAGTTGAGATTTCCTAAAGTTTTAGGAACTCAAAAATCATTGTTGGTGCTATGATAGAGGTTTAGAGCATGTTTTGAGGGGGAGATCTTCCTTAAAAGCATGTGTTTTAATTTTTCTTTTTGGGATAAATGAAAGGATGAGGATTGGAAATCTTCATCATGATGAATGCTCAAGATTGAGCATGAGTTACAATGAAAGGTATGAGACTTCCATTGAGCATGTCTTTGACTATATAGACTCTCGAGAAGAGTTTTTGATGTGTGTCAAAGGGAGAGAAAGTAAAAGGCTAATATGGATTAGTCTTTCTCAAACATATTGTCAAACATCAAAAAGGGAGAGATTGTTGGTGCAATCTTTGTTAGGTCAGGGTTGGCCTAGTTTGACTAGGCTCGGCTGAGCTTGGGTTTCGATGTTTGACAATGATGTTAGAACTATGTGTGAGTCAAGTGGGTCAAAGTTGACTGAAGACTTGACGGGAAAGGTCCTAGTGGGACTAGGTGAAGTCCAGGTGGATCGGGGAGATCGTACGCTGGGATAGAAAAATTCCTAGTGGAACTAGGCACACCTAGTGTGACTAGGTGAAGTCCAGGTGGATCGGGGAGATCGCACGCTGGCACGAAAAAAGTCCTAATTAGACTTGGCAAACCTAGTGAAACTAGGTGAAGTCCAAGTGGATCGGGGAGATCGCACATTGACAAGGTGAAAGTCTACCGAGAGACTAGACCTAACTCGAGGGTTAGGCAAACCTAGTTGGTAAATAAGTTAAGTCATAGTTGGGGACTAGGCAAGGGAAAGTCCAAGTTGGTCAAAGGTCTGATCGGACACTTGGTGAAGAAGTCCTAACAGGTCACAGTTGACCAGGGTTAAGCAAGAGAACCTTAGACTTGTGCACACAAGTTAGGGTTGGGGCCAATCGATTAAGTAATCGATTGGTGTTGGTTTTTGACAAATAGAAGTCCTCTTAATCGATTGAGTGATCGATTAAGGAAGGAATGAATCGATTAGGCAATCGATTGGGAGAATTATATCGCGAGAACAGAAGCAGGCTGAATCAATTAGATGATCGATTCAACCTCTCCTTGATCGATTGAGCAATCAATTAAGGTGGACAGTAATCGATTGGTTAATCGATTACAGTAGAATTGCGCAAGGCACAGAGAGGTGCTGAGTTAATTCAGCAATCGATTAAGATCGTCTTAATCGATTGGCTAATCGATTAAGCTTCAAAAAATAGTCATTGAACGGCTAAGTCTAACGTGATAATCAATTGGGTAATCGATTATGAAACCCTAAGTCGCAGGTATATAGGGTTTTCACGTAGGGTTGAAGCGGGATCTCTTGAAGCTATTCGACGACTCTTCTCCTCCTTCTTCGCTGGTTCCTGAGCTAGTATTGGTGCACTTCAAGACGAGTTTTCCAAGCAAGATGAAGAAGTAAGCAAGACAAGCAATGATCTAAGTATACAAATCATGTAAGATTTATTATATTTGCTTGAGTTTCTTGAGTGTTTCTTCTTATAAGCTTGTAAGAGGTTTCTCCACTTCAAGAAAGAGATCTTTCATAGTGTATAAAAGGGTGAGGAAGAGCAGATCCTTGGATTAGTCACCTCAAAGAGGTAGATACTAAGTAAAATCAAGGTGTTAGCATTGCTCAAGTCTTCCGCTGTAACAAATCTTCATCGAGCAAAGATCCGAGCAAATCATCCCCCTTCTAGCTCGCCTACTAGTCCTAACACTCATGAGATATTATTTTTCATGAAAACATCTTTCCATACTTCACCATACCCGATGATGACCAAAACAACACATTAATCTTGCCAAAATTAATAGAAATAGACCAAGAGACTGCCTTGACTACTACACCCACAAAAAATAACCATACCCTTCCTAATACTACCCCTATTTTCAAACCTAACTCAACCCCAACATACCATCTTGAATCACAATATAAACCAATCTAACAACAGAAACATATAGAGCGATTGAACCTCAAACGACCCAAGAAAAAACACTTCGACAATCCATCCGTCTAAGACGCGCACTAGCTCACCTCCATGACTATCAGATAAATCATACTCTTCCTGCTAAGACTCATCTCTTCCTGTTGGATCTGCCATCAAACACTCAATATCAAGGTATGTGTCATATTCCAACATTTCTCATGCTCATCGTGTTTTTATTCATAATGTTTCATGCATGGTGGAACCAGAAACATGTAACCAGGCTTGTAAGGATCCAAAATGGATTAAAGCAATGAAGGCTGAAATTTTTGCACTATAGGCAAACAAGACTTGGTCTCTCGTTCTTCTTCCCTCAGGGCACCGTCTCATTAGATGAAAATGGGTGTTTATGATCCAGCATAATTCCAATGGCACTATCGAGCAATACAAAGCTCGTCTTGTTGCCAAATAATTCACTCAACGAGAAGGCATTGATTATTATGAAACCTTTGCTCCTGTTGCAAAACTCATCATTTTTCATTGTCTCCTCGCTCTTGACTCTATTCATGGATGGAAACTCCACCAGATGGATGCCCAAATGCCTTTTTATTTGGAGATCTCACCGAGGAAGTTTACATGCAACCTCCTCCGGGTTTTCGTCAACAAGGGGAGTCACTCGTAAGTCGATTTCATAAATCCTTATATGGCTTAAAACAAGCCTCACGATCGTGGTTTACAAAGTTTTTGTATGTCATCACAAATTTTGGCTTCCAACAATCGCAAGCTAATTATTCACTTTTCACCAAGGTGCATGGAGACTTGTTTACAGTCATTTTATTATATGTTGATGATATGGTCATAATAGAAAACAATCAAGAAACTATCAATATTGTAAAATCTTTTCTTGCATTCTGCTTTAAGAGTAAAGACCTTAGGTTGCTAAAGTATTTTCTGGGGGTTGAAATAGCTGGTTCTAAGATGAAAAATTCGATCAATCAACACAAGTACACTATTGATATTCTTCAAAAAGCAGAGTTACTTAGTGCAAAACCAACAAAGTTTATCCTGGAACAATCCTTGAAGCTCACCCCACTGAGGGTGATTTACTCAGAAATTCGATGCATTATCGATGACTCATGGGGAAGCTAATTTATTTAATAATCACAAGGCTAGAAATTTTTTTTCGGTTAACTCACATAGCCAATTTATGTAATAGCTTAGATGACCCCATCTTGATTCAGTTCATCGTTTACTCCGATACTCGAAGAGTTCACCTGGAGAAAGACTATTTTCTCTTCTAAAAATGACTTGAATTTAGTTGGTTTTTTTGATGCGGATTGGGTCGGAGACGTTTACTGCACATCGATCGGTGACTGATTATCATGTTTTTCTTAGAAAGACTCTTATTTCTTTGAAAAGTAAGAAGCAAACAACCATATCTAGATCTTCAGCAGAAGCAAAATATAGATCTATGCAATCAGTTTCTTGTGAGATAACTTGGTTAAAATATTTATTATGAGATTTGCGTACTATTCATCCTCAGCCAGTGACTCTATACTATGACAATCAGGCGGCCATACACATTGCTACTAATCTAGTTTTATATCAATGAACAAGGCATATCGAGATTGACTGTCATTTAATCCATGAACATATTGACTAAGGAGAAATCAAAACGGCTTTTTAATACTCAAGTTATTTCATTTAATCCATGAACAAAGCATTTTTCATTGAATGATTCATTGACTTCATTGAATGATTCATTAATATAGACATTTTCAAAGCTTTCCTCCAAACTTTCTTCCCTCGTATTTAAGAATTTTACAAAGGATACATATTTTTTTTAGTTAGAGGGACTTTAATTTAACCCTTTTTTTTAGAAAAAGAGATGTTGATGTTTCTATTAATTTGGAATGCCTTTTAAAATTTTTTTTCTTGTTAATTTATAATTTGGAAAGAAAAAAATAACAAGAATTATTCGAAAGGAAGCCTGAGCCCAGTCCACAGGCCCGTTGTTACCTTTAAGGACTATATACGTGGGAAATTAAATAAAAAATTTTGATACAATTTTAAATAAGCAATTATTAAAATAATATTTCATTTATTTTTCTCCATTTTTATATTACTTTATATAAAGGGGGAGCCGTTTTAGTCTTAAAAAAAAGTAGTTTATTGAATAAAAATTTTGAATTAATTTTTATAATTTTATCCCGTATTATAAAAGGTTGCGTCTAAGATCGCTTAGGCGTTATCTAGGCGATGGGCCACCCACCATCCCACATTTTACAAAGACGATGCCTCTAAATATCACTATATTAACCGAATGTTTAAGTGGCTTAGGCGGGGGCTATCGATTGTTTTTTTCTTATAGAAGCCTACTTAATCGATTTATCGATCAATTAAATACTGTCAATTGATTTACAGGAGTTTCATGAGAAATAAAAATCTGTCGAATTCATTGATCAATCGATTGAATACTGCCAATCGATTGGTAGAAGTTTCGTGAAAAATAAAAACTTATCGAATTGATTAATCGATTGATTAAATACTGTCAATTGATTAGCATGTAGTTTCGCGAGAAAATAGAAGTCTGCCAATCTATTAGCCTATTGATTGAACGCTGTTAAACGATTTGTCAATCAATTGACGTAAATTTTGTGAGAAATAGAAACCTATCGATCAATTAGTTAATTGATAGAATACTGATTTAATCGATTGAAAACTATCAATTAATGGGAAAAAAAATTCCGCGTAGATGTCGGCCGCCTAGCCAATTGATGGGGGGAAAATATTCTGTCTAGGTGCGGTGCCTTAGCCACCTAGGCGCTAAGGCAATGGGCGTCAGATGATCGTCCGTCTATCACCTAGCACTTTTTAATTATTGATATTATCCATTAAATTTTTACTAATATTATAATATTTAGAGTGATTTATATAATATATAGTAATTTTTATTAAAATTATTGTAAGTTTTAATAAAATTAGGATAAGTATTCTTTTAATATTTTATAATTATTTAAAGTCATAATTTTTTTATTAGAAAAGGATACAAATATATATAAAAAAAAATTACTAAGCGTGCGAGAAAAACTGCGGAACGATCTCGATGCTTCGTACAAACGCGCGTGCGTACGTAGGCACGGCATGCACGTGCCTCCTCCCTATGCCTTCTTTTACAAGAAATCTGACGCCTCGCCGATTATAAACGCACGCTGCGTCGCCGGCGTCTGCAGAAATCCGACTTCCGAGAAAGGAGGAGCTCTTCGCATCTTTATCTATCCCTGCCGTGTTCCTGTTGTTTCACCGATCCGAGACTTTTTGGAAGAGGAAGAAAGGGGAATCGCCTCGCAGGTGTGCCTCGATCCGATCGAACCATTCCGATCGACATGGATTTCGAGCTGCGTGTGGCCCGGGAGAAGTTGGAAAGGGAGCAGAGGGAGCGCAAGGCTAGAGCCAAGGGCAAGTTAGAACGGGAGCAACGGGCCAAGGCTGAGGCTGCCCGCCGACGAGAAGCCATCGAAGTCGCCCAAAGCGCCAAGCGCCTCGACGCCGCTCGCGCACAACTCGAGGTCTTACATCTCTTCTTTCTCCTCCTCTTTATTCTGTCTATTCCTTTATCCTTTTATTCTGCCGGGCCAATTGCGATTTGGGCGAGTAGCTAAATAAAGGAACTTTTTTTCGTGCATCTTTGTTTTTCTTCTTTGATTTGCTAAGTAACGGTTACATATTTCTTGGCTTGCTTTATGAAATTTAGTTAGTTTCAGGAGATTGTAGGTTGGTTAGGTTAAGCATCCTCTCTAACAATTGGCATGTGAATCTGCATCCCAATTAACCAAAAGCTGCGATTTTTTTTGGGTTTAAAATCAAATTTAGTTATGTGTAGCATTATAATCTGCAAGAAAGAAAACTAACTTGGTTCTCGGTGATGCTTTAAGTGGAATGATGCATTTTTTGAAGTAATATTTGAAATTTTGTCAACAATGCTTTTACTTCTTTGTTCTGCCTATTTGAATGACTTAAACCAGCATAAAAATGAATTCTTCTTGCAGGCAGAGCGGCAAAAGGAAGAAAGCATGCTTCTCGGGAATGGAATTGTATTTTCCCAAACTTTTGAAGCTTTATCCTTTGATGGTTTTGGAGACAAAATCAAACTTCCACCTTCTTGCTTTCAAGAATTGTCTGATCAAGGTGCCCTGGATAAAGGCCCCATGTATTTTAGGCTATCGATGGTTGATGAATCAGTTCCATCAGATTCTGATGCTAATGTCCAGAGTGGACACCTAGTAACTCATTCAGGAGTTTTAGAGTTTACTGCAAGAGATGGTTCAGTGGAACTACCTCCCCACGTATGGGACAATTTATTCTCTGGTGCCTGTCCAGATGTTCCTCTTATTGAGGTGCGTTATGTTAGCTTACCTAAAGGAACATATGCAAAATTACAACCAGAAGGGATGGGTTTTGCTGATATTCCCAACCATAAGGCTGTGCTTGAAACAACTCTCCGCAGACATGCAACTTTGTCTGAAGGTGACATTATTACTGTCAGTTATGGAGAACTAAACTACAAGTTGAGGGTTCTTGAGCTAAAACCTGCTTCCAGTGTCTCTGTTCTAGAAACTGATATTGAAGTTGACGTAGAAGGGCCTGACTCTGCTTCCAACGATATAGGCAAAGAGCGTGTTCTTACACCACTTGTCATGGGAAAGATTGAAGAAGGAATTGTTGAAAAAGGGGAGTGTAATTACTATAAGTTCATTGTTGAGGATGCTATGAGCGATAAAATTGCATCTGGACAGATCAATATTGAAATAAAGCTCGATGCAGATGGTAATGGAGATACCAATGTTTATGTAGCAAGGCATCCAATGATATTTCCAACTCAGCATCGTCATGAATGGTCATCTCATGAGATGGGCTCCAAGGTTCTGTTAATAAGGCCAAAGGGTCCGATTCTGATTGCTGGTACCTATAGCATTGGTGTCTTTGGTTTTGAAGGTGTTACAAGGTATAAAATCTCTGTGGCTTATAAAGACAACGTTAAGCAAAAGGTTGGGGAACATGCGACTGTTCCATCACAAGTTGATGTGGAATCTGTAGAATGCCAAAATTGCAAACATTATATATCCAGCCGCACCATTTTACTCCATGAAGCATATTGCATCCGACACAATGTTCTATGTCAATATAATGGTTGTGGAGTTGTTCTTAGAAAGGAGGAAGTGGCAAACCATGTACATTGTGATAAATGTGGACAAGCCTTTCAGCAAGGACAGTTGGAGAAGCACATTAGGGTGTTTCATGAACCACTTCATTGCCCATGCGGAGTGATACTAGAGACGGAACAAATGGTATGCAACTTATTCCATGATTATTTCTTGTGTGCTATTGGGTTCTATGCAGTTGCCAACCTTGGTTCTGGATTTTCTTTTATACCAAGTTGTGCAACGACTATTTGATTTTATCACTTTACATAATCTTACTCTTCTATGAAATAGATATTTCCTGTAATTAGTCAGGATATTAAGGTTTATTCAGTGGTCTAAATACATGATCTCTCGATCTTTGCATATTAATCTTATAAATTCCCATGTGGGCCACTAAATTCAATTACCTATTCCATGTAGAAATTAGTCACAAATCTTTTGTTCAGTGTTTATCACCAATTACTTGTTTCTAAAGCTTCCTTTTCCTTGGTGTAAAATCACTTGATTTTCGGAGTCGTGCATTTCTTCTCTTCATTATAAATGACACAAGCAATTTGGTATGACTCCATAACTAGGTTTATCAATCAGAGTAAAAAATGTGAGGGGTGTTATAATGGTATGACCGAGCTTAATGCCGATATGTAGTTATTTTGTTGGATCTCTAATTCATCTGTACTGCAAAGAATTTGATTTGTTGCTTTTGTTTCAACTACGAACTCAGTAGTTTTATGACATTTTCTATTTCGTGCATCAAGGCTTCTCCATAAAAACTATTACTAATTAAGTAGATTGTTCCTTTGATGCCTCTTTCACACTGTTTTGTATATATATGCCGAGGAAGAAAATTCATTCTTGTTTACGATACCTTCATTTTTCGTATATGGCAGGTTGAACATCAATCCTCGATGTGTCCACTTCGTTTGATAACTTGTCGCTTCTGCGGAGATATGGTCCAAGCCGGTGCTGCAGCGGCTGATGCTCGGGATCGTTTCAGAGGGCTCTCCGAACATGAGAGTATCTGCGGGTCTCGGACAGCTCCATGCGACTCATGTGGGCGTTCCATTATGCTGAAGGAAATGGATCTCCATGTTGTTGCTGTGCACCAGAAAAGCTAACTTAACTACCTCTGCCATTTCAAAACATTCAAATTCATCTTAGATATGGGCTCGAGTGTGTCACAAAAACTTTCATGCATCTTTTATTCTGTATTATTTTGAATGTACGAAATCAAAAAGATGAAAGATCTTTCCTTTCAAAATTCCAATTGTCTTTGCCTGAGTCCAACTTTTGAAACCTAGCTTCTAATGAACAACCACTATAAAGAAGATACACACTACGAAACTGTTGATCGCAAGTGATTCAAAAAGGTGGATAGGAACTTGTTCTTATATGCTGAGTAGTGAGGCCATATATACACGTATTCCTTTAGATTACAAGGGAGCAATCCCCTGGATCTATAGATTTACAGCATATCATTTATCTTTTCTTACTCCTCCCGGGGGATCCATCGACTCCACCAAATACTTTTCCTCCGCTTGTTAAGCTCATCCATGCTCTCGTTTAGGGTTTTAATTAACTTCCTCTGCACGCGGAGGATCGAAGCGAGCAAGTTACGCTGCTGCGAACTTCCCTTCTTCGGCTTGATTTCCTGTTAGTTGCATTGCATTACACTCTAGATGAGAATATGGCAGAAGAAACAATGCAAGCATTGTAAACTGCAATAATCTTGTCTTTTTTTCGTATGACTACTGGTGCAAGAAATGTTCAGGCTACTTACTCTCAGTTCCTGGAGTTGTGCTTCTGTGAAGCCGCCTTCTGATGCTGTCCCTGACTTTGCCATAAGCTTAATAACCCAATTGGCAGCTTCACTGTAGTCCTTTTGTGTCGCGCGGTATTGTTGAAGCCTTAAGTTTTGCATGATAGACAGACCAAGCAGGCCTTCAGGTTTAAAATATGGATGAGCTAGTGCAGCCTTTGCGCTGGTTCTTTGGCGTGCTTTATAACGAACCATGGAAGTGAGAAGCTCCCAGCCAATGCCTTCATCTAAATCTAGCAGTTCAAATCCCTTTCGGAGATCTGGACTGGCACGGGGTTCCACTAGATTTCTCCATGCACTCAAGTCATAGTTGCAGCGCTTCAGCTGACGGTTAAATTGAACAAGGCTGTTGTCGGACCGTAGCGAGGGAAATACCTGAACAAAGAAGCAGCAATAAGCCCCATTCTTCTACTTTACTAATGGCAATATTTGTGGTGATTGACAAATAGAATATATATCAAGAAGTTAAAATGCTTAAGCCTAACTTAATAGTAGCTAACCTCATCTAATCTTATAAAGCTCCTTTACTAGCTCGCAACTCACCTATAACACTAAATTCGGGTGTTACGATCTCCCTCACTTAAGGTTTGATGTCCTGTTAAACCTAGACTCACAACTCATTGTCTAGAATCTCCCTAATCAGAGGCTTATAAGGATCTAATCTTATAAAACTCTTCTATTAGCCTACAATTCACATATAGTTATATCGTAGAAGTAGAAGATTCACAATGACGGTAAAGAAAGTCATTCGATAATTTGATTGAACAAGAAAATACTCGTAGTGAATGATTGTATGTGTGTGCATTGCTGGGGATTGACTAGCACATTCTGGTAAGACAAGCATTTCTTGAGACTTGAAGAACATACCATTTGAAGGAAAATAAGGCCCAAGCTGTAAATATCAAATCTGTCAGGTAAGTTCAGCTGTTGAGAACAAAAACGCCAAAAGAGTAAAGATTTACTGAATTTTCTGGTAAAAGCAAATGAAAATACAACTGTTTCATCCTTTGGGCACATAAATGAATAGTAAAATGTGCATTTCGATGAACCTGCCACAGAACAGGGGATAATGCAGTAGCCACTGGTGCAGAAGGTGCAGAGGGTGTTTGTGTACTCATGATATACTGCTCAGGAGCAGCATACCTAACAACAACAATTAGAATGTTTTAGAACTACTATGTATAAACTCCTTTGGATAAAGATATCAAAAATATAATAGAACAGAAGTATGCAAGATCAGATATTTATAAACAAATTTCTCGTTCTACCGCGGGTCGAGCAGAAACTCCTTTGGAATATAGTTTATACCAACTCGCAAATCTGTTGCAGCTCCCAGATCGATAATTTTGAAAGTTCGAGCCCCTGTAATTATAGTTATTGTTGATTGGAAGCCATCTACAAACAGATAAATTCAACCGTGCAGAACTATGACATGACAATTTCCACCTTCTGAGAAAATCACATTTTGAGGCTTAATGTCTCTGTGAACGATTCCTGTCGAATGAAGGCCATCTAAAGCGAACAAAAGTTGCCTCATGATTGTTTGAATAATTTTGTTCTCTCTTTGTAATCCCTTTGGCAAATCTTGAACTTCTCCCAGAATCTTAGCCTCCACCTGAAGAAATGGATGTCAGGCAAAATCAGTTGGCGCAAATCAAGAAATAGTAGGGTAGAACTTGCGAATAAAATCAGCTACGAAAAGGTCCAACAACAACATAAGAACTTCAGAAAAACAAGGTAATAGAACTGATCCAAAAGTTGTGATTAGTGTAATGAGCATTAACCGTAATCTTAAAGATGAATGTTAAATTTTTAAATCATATCATTATGGCATGTAACACTAGGATCCTGTTTCACTATAATCGTCTGGGACGGATTGGCGGGGGCGCTAGGGGTGAGCAAATCACCTTCTGCCACCTTGTTTCACTATAATCAGTTTTCCTTTAACAAAAGGTGTCACTTTTATTGTAAAGGTACAAAAATAATAAGGATACAACAAAATGACTCGGTTACTATCAACTATTCAAAGGAACATAAATGCATATTATCTTCAGACAGAGCTGAAAAAAATTGTGTGACAAGCAGTAGAAGCTAAAACCAATGCTTAGTTAGATTATGCTTATTAGTGGAAGTTAGCTAGATCACTTTGGCTTAACTTGAATCACTTCATTGTAGTTTTTCCTTGTCATATTGAACTGTTTACTTATAAAGGTGTTTTATGAAAGGCAAGAAGGCAAAAATCTCATAAACTGTTTCCCCTAAAAGAATAAATTATTTCATACACTGGTTGAACTAATAAAAATCTTCAACTAACTAGGCAACTCTTCAGAGAGACTTAAGCTTCATGGGGCTCAACACACTCTTCAGAAATACTTGGGAAAATTAAAAAACTCAACTGAGTAGCAGCACAGAGATAGAACAACATTAGAAAAAAGGAGCACACGAAACTCGAACAATGGCTGCAAAAGTATACTGACATTATAGGGGAATTCTTTGCTCTGGATGAGATCTGCAAGTGTGTCCTCACCCTCAAAACGCCAAATGAGCCAGTACTCATCTCCACCCTTCCCTTTAGATTTGGTCTGTGGAGTAACACACGGCACTTGTTACGTCAAGCAATGTTTCTTCCCAAAAGAAATCGAGTGGATCAAAGACTGTCCCAGAACAGAAGAGAAGAGTACCTCAAGAAAACCATACAAGAAATAGGCACAGCTGTTTGCACAGGCTCGTCGCACACGCTCATTCATCCATATCTCCACTGCTCCATATTCGGTGGCTTTCTTCAACACCAGGTCGCCTTCCTTTTAACCAATCAAATGAACAAGAATTAGGGATTAGGCTAAAAAGGAGCATTGTGCTGTCATGCTCACTTGGTTGACATGAAAACCAAGTGGTGTCAATGGACCGTGCTTGGGCTGGACATGACACGAATCCGGTTCGTGCCGTGCTGTGCCGGCGGCAGTGCCGTTCCGTGCCGACGGTCGTGCCATGCCGCGCAGTGCTGTGCCCTCTACCGTGACGTGCAGTGCTGTGCCGACTGTCGTGCCGGCGTGCCGTGCTGCGCCGTGACGACGGCCGTACCATGCCGCGCTGTGCTGTGCCGTTCCGTGACGTGCAGTGGTGTGCCGACTGTCGTGCCGGCGTGCCGTGCTGTGCCGTGACGGCGGCCGTACCATGCCGCGCTGTGCTGGCTGTCGTGCCGTTCCGTGACGTGCAGTGCTGTGCCGAATGTCGTGCCGTATCGTGTCGTGCCAGTGGCCGCGTTTTGCTGTGCCATGTCAGCGGCACTGCCGCTCCGTGCCGGCGGCCGTGCCATGCCGCCCTGTGCTGTGCCGGCTGCCGTGCCCACTGGAGGACGTGCCGTGCTTGCCGACTGTCGTGCCTTTCCGTGCCGTGACGGCCATACTATGCCGCGCTGTGATGTGCCGCGTCGGCGGCAGTGCCGTTCCGTACCGGCGGTCGCGCCGTGCCGTGCCGGTGGCAACAACCCATTTTACATCTCTAGACCAGAGAAATAAGACAACAACTAAATCGAGAAAAAAATCAATTTGATTTGGGAAATTACTATGAGAACACCTTGATTGAAGGCTTGGGGTTTGCCAAGGAGACCTTATAGACGACCCCGAAGGCGCCTTCACCGAGCTTCTTGCCGAGCACAATTTCATCCTGCATAACCGAACCAAGCGACGCGATAGACCAAGGGATCGGAAGGCGCACAAAGGGAAGCAAAAGGATAAGATTGTGCATCAATCGAAAGGCGATACCTTGTGGATGGTGGGACGGAAGAAGCGTTCCACAAAGGCGAGGACGAACATGTCGAAGAAGCCGGGGGCGACGCCGGGGGTGGCCCAGAGGTAGGACACGGCGGCGAAGGCGAGGGCGAAGCCGGGGACAGTGAGGGTGAGGCCTGTGGGTCGGGGCAGGGTGCTGCGGTAAATGATGTCTCCGCATTCCATGACGGTGCAGGGGAGCCCCACGCCCACCCCGACGAAGAGATCGTGCAGGTGGGCCGAAGCCCTAGCGGGCGCCGGCGCCTTCCGGCCGGTGGGAAACGAGGGAGGAGGAGACCTGCGCCGGTGGCCGGAGAGAAAGAAGGAAGCGTGGCCGAGGCGGAGAGCGCCGGCCGTCGCCATTGCTCATAAGATTAGTGGTCAGTATGAGTCGGGGACCGTGGAGCTGCTAGCTCATTCAATTGGGGGATTTATGGTTTAATTTTTTTTTCCATAAAAAATATTTAAAATTTAATTTGCAAAATGTTTTTCTAATTTATTTTGTTGTTGCTTGTAGATATTTGTACACTCCATTATCCACTAGCCACAATTCAGCAAGATTGATGCCAACGGTACTTGTTACTCACGAGCATGTGGTTGGAAATTTTGGGGTTGAGATTTAAAATTTTTTTTTTACTTTTTATTTATATTTAAGTGAAAACCATAGAAGGCAGATATTAAAAAAAACATAAAAATAGTGTGTATTACTAAAGAATTTCATATTTATAGCTTTACATTTTTGCTTACAAATTAAGTCTATAAATTTAAATTTATTTTGATTTATGAGTTAATCTTCCTATTTAATTAACTCTAATTGATTTGATGAAATCCAATTAAATTACTCTTTTTTTTCTTTCCCCTTTAATATTTAATTTAACATAAAAAAAAAAAAAAAAAAAAAAAAAAAAAAAAAAAAAAAAAAAAAAAAAAAAAAAAAAAAAAAAAAAAAAAAAAAAAAAAAAAAAAAAATTAAATAAATTCCATATTTATGTATTATTATAAACACAATACACATACGCGATCGCTAATACCAAATAATAACGGTGTAGCTCCTTCATACGAATTACGTGACTAGAAAAAGGTAACAAAAAGAAAATGAAAAACAATTCTAGTCATTTTGATATTAATGAAAACATAGTAATTTTAATTTAGTAGTTTGGGCTACACTCCATTTCGTTTGTAATTGAACTTCAACAGAACATTACAGGTCTAACTCTATTGGATTCAGAAAAGTTTAGACTACTTCTCAAACAAAAATCAAATTAGCAAAATTCAAAATATTCGTCGAGGATAGTCTTATTCAATAAAATTAAGAACGAGATTTCTTCTTCGATTTGCCGGAAGCTTTTGGACGTTCAGAGGTGGCTGCTGGCTTTTGGGATCCCCCTTTGGATGCCGCAGATGATCCTTGGCTTGGTTTCGAAGTCGGGCCATTGGCAGATGAAGCTGTAGTTGCCGGAGTGGATGCATCATGTTTCTCTCTAACTACAGCTCCCTGAGAACCTCTAATCTGGCTTCTCTTATCCTTCCTCTTGGGCCTATAGCTTGACCTCTCTCTCTTTGGTAGCCATCTCTCAGGATCTGGAGGTGGCCCTGGATTTGCTGGATCAAATCCCTTCGGGTACCTAGGCTTTCGCTTTCTTTTCTTTGATTTTGCTTTCTTTACGTCCTCAGAAACTTCGACCTTCACTATCTGTGGACCTTCAACATGTTTTGCACCGGAAGTCTTCTCCAGGTTCTCCACATTCAACCCTTTCAGACCAGAAAGTTGCTTCAACTGTTTCTCGTATAACTCGGCCTTCTCAAGATCAGTCCGAGCAGCAGTCATCACAAGTCCTACTAGAGCCTCAATGTTCCCATGACTCTTGACGAGTTTCTCATATAACTGGGAGGCCTCATCTTCGCGTCCATGATTGAGCTTAAAATTTGCAGCTTCGTGAATGATCAAATCGAGTTTGTTTTCTTCGGTCATGGCATTCTTCCACCACTGGATTGCAGAGTCCAGAACTGCAGCGGCACCATTATAATCACCCATGCGCTCTTGCAACGAAACCAGTGTCGCGACAGTGGCAGCCATATGTTGAATATCTGGAACCTTTGACAGGGATTCAGCAGAGATCTGATAGTGGCCAGCAGCAGCAGCAATCTGAGCACGAGCAAGGAGGACTGGCATGGATTTGTCCGGAAACTTGTTTGCGTACTGAATGAGGACTTCCTCGGCCTTAGCCACTTTTTTTTCCCTAACATGCAAAGCAGCTTGAAGTAGAACAGGCATTACACTATCAGGGAACATATCTGGCAGCACGGCGACTAGTTCTTGAGCCTGCAATCAGAAAACAACCAAATGACTAAGAACACCATCTTCCCTAGATTTCAATCGCTGATGACCTAAATAACCTAATACCTCCACAGAGAGCAACCAATTAATAGAAAAGCCATGATGGTCCGTATCATAATTATAGCAACAGCACACAACAAAAGACACATACAGATATGCAAGTATGCAGAAAATACCTTCCCAAATGGTGCAAACTCGGCTATGTGCAATCCATGATTTAGGTTAAAGAAAGAAGAGAGAATAAAAATCTATGGTGCGTCAGGAATCAAATTACTCCAATTACGCAGAGATGACTGAGCTAAAAAGTTTTAATGTTATTTGGAGGCCCATCCCTTCATCACTCCATTGCTTTGGCTGAGATGAAGCAAAGCAAAGGGAAAAAGCCTTCGCACAGCAAAATCTCATATATGCCTCTGGAAGTTCCATATATCTGCCTATAGTTTCATTAAGGAAAAAGTATAAAATGACATATAACTAAACCTGATCCATCTTATTTGCCTGAAGAAGTAAAAGCAGTCTGTTTGAATATAGTGATTCTTTTTGCCTTGAAGACAACTTGAAATCCAATCCATTAGCAAGTTGGAACTGCTTTCCACCAGAGCCCTTCTCTATTAGACGATCAAGCCTCCGCAGACTATCTGAAACATCCTTTGTACCCCGTAGAGCAACAAGATTATTTGTAGCCACTGCAAGTGATGGATAATCAGATGGATTGCGGTTTAGTATAGCCATATAAGCTTCTATTGCTTCTTGAGTGCGTCCTTGTAACTGAAAGAGGAAAGATATCCACCTTAGAAAACAAATTGCATTATCTACATTTGCAAAGCCTTTGTTTATTACTCACCTGATGGACATAGGCCAGCTGCACGGCAATTGGAGCTAGCTCCGATTCTATCTCATCATCTGCATAGTCTTCCTCCATTAGCATTTCCTGCCCAATTCTGGCATAACCACCAAGATTACATCTCCAGCACTTATAAATAAATAAATAAATAAAATACTCCATATGCAAAAACTAGTGAGTAGCCATACTCAGGTTGAATTTTGCTAAATCCCATCCCTAGTGTAATGTGAGAAAATTATATAAACACTAAATTAGTAGATATAAAACACATAGGGAAAGGCAGAAAATACTCTTTCCATAGTCTTTTGCTCCTATCCCTATCTCAACAACTAGGGAGTAGCCATACGAAGGTTGAATTTTGTGTCTGCATGGGTGTGTATCAAATTTGCCACGCTTATATAAAAACTCACTTGCATACATACATTTATTGATAGGTAAACACTTTAAACACAAGAGATCATCTAATTGCTATATGGAAGTTAAAGGGCACGTGACTAAACATTGAATAAAGTAAAAAGTTATTGTTAGTTCAGATAATTTCTCACCTTCGAGCTGAAAGTAATTGTTGCTCAGCCTCTGCATACTTTTTCTTTTCAATCAAGGAGCAGGCGTAGTTGTATGCGAGTTCAAAGCTACTTGCAGCTTTCACTTTAAGTGCCTCCATGGTTCCTTGAACTTCAGCAGACCTTCCAGCTGCCACTAAAGCAGCAATAATGTTTGCCTTTAAATCTAAGGAGTCAATCTTGAATCTTTGGATTTTTTCATAACTATCCATGCAAGCTTCCATTTTTCCTAAACGATAAAGAATCTGAGATTCCAACTGCAGGATCACAGAGTTTCTTTCTTGTCCATCTAACAACTTCATGGCTTCATATAGTTTATTCTGCCTATATAAGCAGTATGCCTAAATGAAAGAAATCAAAAAGTAAGACCAAAATAATGGTGAATGTAAAGCTATACGGAGAAACTTTTGGTTCGTACATTAGTTACCAGCCCTAGTATCAAGTCCAAAAGGTTAATCCATTACTCTTTTTTGAAAATGAGTTGGAGCCTTTTCTTTTCCTTATTTTAGTAGATTCAGACTCAATTCTAAAGTTGTTAAAAATTTCTTGTAATTCTTCCACAGGAATTTAGTTACTGAAATGTATGTGTTAATGACTAATATATAATCACTTGTACAAGGCACTGATGCCTAACTCCGTTGGAGGTTTGCCACATAGCATGGTAGGTAACCTGTATGTATATCTCAACTCTTGTTCCTTTACACAATATTCTTGTCACAAGAATCTCATTTGGGTTTTGAGAACTAACATTCTTGCATCACCTAAAGAGCACTTAGATTTTGAGCAATGACAACTACTAGCAAAGAAAATAGCAATATGGCATAAACATAGCCACAATTGTCAACTATTTTTATTAAGAGATTTCAAAACATTAAACAATATATAATTATATTTTCTGGATTGATTTCCAGGTGTCCTTTGAAAATTAAAAAAGGAAGAAAAAACAATAAATTGTAAACAAGGCATCGCACATGAACCTCTAAGCCAGGATAATAAATAGGAAAATAAATATTTTCTACAAGATGATTTGTTAATAAAAAATAATCTTCAAGAGAAAAAAGTTTTCCTACATAAAGATATTGTGACGAGACATTCAATGTACAGTCAGCTAACATCTCTGGTTAATAAAAACAACAAGCAGCCAGTTCTGAATCTCTATTTAAAACAACGAAGATTAAATTTAAATAGGAGTACGAATGCGTACAAAGTATTCAATAGAGAAAATATTATTTAAATGAAATGAAGTCATGATACCAAAACTTTAAGAAGCTTAAAAAGAGAATGCAACGGACAAAGGACAACTTTCACCCATAGTTCATAAGATCAGCAACCAGATTGAGATCGACTACGAAAGATATAATTGTGCTTCGTGAGGTTGGCGGTAACAACAAAGCAACTTAAAAGGCCACAATCTGAACAAGCAATTTAAAATAGGAGTACGAATGTGACAGAGTATTCATAGAGAAAATATTATTTGACTGAAATGAAATCATGATATCAAAACTTTAAGAAGCTTAAAAAGAGAATGCAACGGACAAAGGGCAACTTTCACCCATAGTTCATGAGATCAGCAACCAGATTGAGATCGACTATGAAAGATATATTTGTGTTTCATGAGGTTGGTGGTAACAACAAAGCAACTTAAAAGGCCGAAATCTGAACAAAGCAATTTAAAATACTAGAGGAAGAATGACAAATTTGGGTTAATACATATACTATGTACATTTTCATTCGAGTATGTATATATATTTTTTTACAGTTTATCCAACTTTTAAAAGATTTTTGGAGTAATACATCAATTGAAGCCGAACCTAATTTTCACCAAATAAAGATGAAGTTCGCAGCTTTTCAAATTAATAGCTTACCACTTATCAATTCACATGTGCGTGTAGCATAATGCATCAGAAAGACATCAAGCGATGAGAATGATAGAAAACAAGTCTATTACTATCCACTCATCATGAAAGTCCGAGAAAAAAGAATGATCAAGCGCTAACTGTAGATCCTACAGCAATATGAAGAATCGACCTCGTAAAATTTGAGATCCACAGGAAGATGACGCGAATCCTGAATCGTGGAGAGAGCCATTTCGATCGCATCGGACTTGATCAAAGCCACGACTTTGCATCGCAACGCATCCTCGTCCCCGGGCGCGATCGCGAGAACTGGAAAAATATATCAAGGAGCACAAATTGAGCCCCAAACCTGAACGATTCAAGAGACAGATCGACAGATCGCGCAGAACCTTGATCGGCGACCTTGGCAGCCTGCTCGTACTCGAAGTCTCGGACATGGCGATCGAGGGAGGTGAAGAGGTCCTCGATCGGCACAGAGGGAGTCGTCTGGGCGGCCGAGGCCTTGGGGCTCGCCTTGGCTTTAGGCGGCATGGAGGCGGGGCGGCGCGGCTTCTCTGGGGAGAGGAAAATCGTAGAGAAAATGGGAGAGGCGAGGGGGCTGGCAACCTTTGTCGCGAACGGACCCGTCGGATCCCACGAAGATTATCGGATCCTCAAACGGTTACTGAACCCGAAACCGAACGGGTTAGACGGGCTGAGAAGCCCATGTAATTTTGATGGGCTCAGTTATCCAAATGACAGGCCGATGCTGATTAGTTACTCAAAAAAAATCTATTTTTATTATCAGAAACTTCTCATCCATCCTAAATCTCTTATGTTTCATAAATCAAAAATTAAAAACTTTATTCTTTTTAAAAACCTTTCTCTGTTGTCCTAAATCACTTCAATAATTTTTTTACTTCCTCACTATTATTAACATTAAATAATTTATAACAAGAGAGCATAAACTCGATTTTGAGATTTTAAAATCAATTTATAAAAAAATATAAATTCCATCCATTAAAATAAAAAAATTATAACATAAATCACATGCTATAAATTTTTCATTAGAGATGTTCTTATAGGGCCGACAAAAAAGAGTTTAAAGAAAAAAACATTGGTAAATTATAGAAAATTCTTCGATCCCCATTTAATTTTTGTTTACACTCTCTATTTAATAAATTTTTTATATCTACTCCCTGATGGATTGAATATAAAAGAGTGAAAATTAAGTATACATCAGTGAAAAATGAGTATAAAAGAGTAAAAATTAAGTATAAAAGAGTAAAAATTGAGTACACATTTTCTTGATATGATGGATGCAATCTTACATACTCAAATTTTTAACTTTTCTACTCAACTTTCTTCAAATAATACTTACTGAACTGTCTTATCAATCTCCCATGCAAAGAAAATTTTGAATGTGAATTGCATGCAAAAAAAAAATTTATGATCGAGGAGTTTAAGAAAATTTCCTTTGAGTTTTTGCTGTTTTCGCGTAGGCAGAGTGAGAACTGCCCAAGTGAACGGTGGAAGTTCTCGTCGTGATCTCGCATTCTACTTCGGCTTTGCGCGTCGAAACACTATTGTTTGTTCATAATATGTTTTGTTTACCTAGAAAACAGAATTTCTCGAATTCTCTTTTACAAAAATGTTTAGATTTAAAATAAACAAAAGCAGAGCTCAATCTCCTGTAGTAATTATCGATGTGCGCTGTTCTACTAATATTATAACAAAAGTCAACGGAGACTTTCGAAGGCTATAGTCATAATTTTAGTGAGAAAAATTATAAACATTTCATTATAAATTTATTAAATTGCTAAAAAAAATGATTCTAACTACTTAAAGCTATCCTACATCGAAATTATTTTAGTTGAAATTGCAATTTAAGTAGATAATTTTAAAAGAGAATTTAAACTGAGATGCTCTTTAGAAAAAAAAAAAAGTGCAGTTTGTTGAATGGCACATGGTTTACAAAATTCTTTTGTGAATTGTTTTTGCGTTCGCGATTCGCTTTTCTGCAGCTTGATCTAGAGAAAGCTGGAAAAGGATTGGAATTGAAGAAGTTTTCGACGCTTATAAAATGCTTCGTCTTGGTTTCCAGCTAGTAGTAGCTCATAATGCGGCGTCGGGAACTACTACAGCCATTACTGTCTCTGCACCTCACACTCTATCAACCCCTAAATCCAAACTAATATATTGCGATTACGCCAAAGTCGTCGTCCTCACGTTCTCCACCTTCCGATTCAGAGCTGCCAGGACGCGTAGAAGCCGCAAAGGTCGGTAGGGTTCTTGTCTCCTGTATTCCTCCCTCGTCTTCTTCCGCCGTGGCTTCTTCTTCTTCTTCTTCCGCCGACAGTGTCTTGCATTGCGAGATTGAACACTTTGTTGATCCGGAATCTGGTACGTCTGGGTGTCTGGAGATGAATCTTTTGGGAAAGGTTGAATCTTGATGAGTTTCTAGGGCAAAAGCTTGAATTTTTGGAGGGTTATCTGTTCTGATAGTCTGGTTCGGTTGAGAAATTTTGCAGATGGTCGGATTTCGTTCGTTATTTTTCTGCTGGATTGTGGGTTTTGCAAATAGGTGTTCATTTTATTAGGGCGGAAATTAGGTTTCTGAAAGGATTGGAACCTCGTGTGCTCATGTTTGCAAAGTAATTTGGCTGCATTGGTGTCGATTGTTGTTCGTGGAAATGTAAGTAGAAGCAGTTGCATTCTTGGAGATGTAAAGAAGTTCCTTTGACTGCCAAATTTCTATCTTGGATTTGAAAAGTTCTCAGTGATTGAAGCCCTGGGAAATGGTGGCTGTGTTGCTGATGCTCTTGTGAGCTTTCTTTAAGGCATCAGGTGATTATGAGGGCAATCCTGTGGAAGAAAAAGATGGGAGCTTTTTACTACACATCGCCGCCGCCTCCTCCACTAGATGCCCTCTCACCGCCGCCATCGCTTGAAAGCGGTTATTCCATCCCACTTTTGCCAGCTTCTACTCCACCTTCATCCCCTCCCCTCTCACCACTGTCCCAAGCTTCACGCCCACCAAGTGCTCTGCCGGATGACTATTATTCACCTCCAACATTGCCAACACCTCCTCCACCGCCAATTGCAGCTCCGCCACCAGCACTGCCTTTGTCACCTCCACCAGCTGTTATTCCTCCTCTGCCACCAATCTATTATCAGTCACCGCCACCACCGCCGTTGTCTTTGGCCCCACCACCATCTATGCCACCGCCTTCCCGTTCTCATTCTTCTCCTCTTCCATCTAGTAGCAATGCTACCTCAACAGTATCTTCTAATATGACCCATAGGAGCCCACCATCACGAATTCCACCTCCACCGAGAACAATGCATCCCTTACCTTTGAACAATGCCTCCTCGAGAAGCAACATGAGTACTGCTGGAACTGTTGTTACATTTGCCGTTGTTGCTGGTATTGTGATGCTTAGTTTTGTTGGAGCAGCTGTGTGGCTAGTGAAGAAGCGTAAGAAGCCACTCCAACCCACCAGTCATGGTGGACATATTGCTATGGCACCATCAGTGTCTACACTTACACCAGGTAAGGTATATTTCCATCTTACTGATTCATGAATCAGCAATCTCAAATCCAAAATTAGATATTTATAACTCCTAGATCTATCAGTTTCTTCATTATGGATCGATAATTAATGTAAATTTTGTCTTCTCTGTTTAGAGGTATACCCTCATGCAAGATCTCCGCCATATCCTCTTGTAAGGTATAGCCCTGAAGCAGGCTCTGGAATCCCTTTCTCACAATCTGAGTCGGGGTTAGGACATACAAAATTATGGTTTACACTGGATGAGCTATCAATGATTACGGATAACTTCTCACCTCAGAACCTTTTAGGCGAAGGTGGATCTGGTTCTGTATATAAAGGATACTTAATCGATGGAAGAGAAGTGGCTGTGAAGCAGCTTAAAGTTAGCGGCGCACAAGGAGAGCTTCACTTCAGAGCTGAAGTTGAAACTATCAGCCGTGCACACCATCGCCATTTGGTTTCTCTTGTGGGATACTGTGTATCAGAGAATGAGAGATTGCTTGTCTATGACTATGTGCCAAATAAAACTCTTTATTACCATCTCCATGGTGAGAAATTTCTCCTTTTTTTTCTCAGTTAACCTTTTCTCTTTCTTGGGACGACCAAGTTTCACACATACTCGAAAGTCCGCGTGTCAAATTATATAAGCCATACATATATTCCAATATGGAGTTGCTTTTGCAGGAAAACGAAGACCAGTAATGCAATGGTCTAAGAGGATTAAGGTTGCTGCTGGGGCAGCTCGTGGAATAGCATACCTTCATGAGGATTGTAATCTCTAACTTTCTTGTTCCATTCTTTTTCAACTTGAAAAACATAAATCAGAATATTTTGTCAATTTTATTTTCTCGTATCAGGTCATCCTCGGATAATTCATAGAGATATCAAGTCATCAAACATTTTATTAGATTACAACTTTGAGGCTAAGGTTAATATTTCATTTGGTGGACTGAATGTCTTAAGCTTTTCAACTGTATCTGATTTATTCTGATATTTTAGGTTTCTGACTTCGGCCTTGCAAGGTCAGCTATGGATGAAAACACACACGTATCCACACGTGTAATGGGGACTTTTGGGTATGTGACCATGAAATTTTGATATCATCCTACGAGTCTGGATATCTTTTGCAGAACATACTAACCATTGCTTTTGCAGATACTTGGCTCCTGAGTATGCAACAAGTGGAAAGTTAACTGCTAAATCTGATGTATATTCATTCGGGGTGGTTCTTTTGGAACTTATTACAGGACGGAAACCAGTTGATTCATCTCAACCTTTAGGAGATGAGTGTCTTGCAGAATGGGTAGGCTCTCTAACTACAATCTGGCAATGATTTCTCTAGTGTCACTAACTGCATTGCATGTTGAATTAAAAAATAAACCTATGATGTTTGTCGCAATGAAATTACATCCTTTTCAATTTGTTTTTGTTTTGGTGTGTGTAAAGTTTGTGGGCTGTGATTGAGATGATGGTACCAAAGAATTGGTTAAATTTTGCATATCATCAGACTTAAAGGAAAAACAACTTGAGAAATTAGGTTGTTGTTCATAATGTACCAGATTACATCAGATATCCATTTTTCCTTTGTACTTTACATGCTCAAGTATATTATTAGGTAGAAACTCCCATTGCCTTCACATTCTCTTCATCTCATTAAGTTTGCCATTTCTCTCTGTCATTGTCCTCTAGTTCCTTTGATCAATCCCTTTTTAGGGCATTTAAATTGATTGTTCCCACCAAATATATGTGAAAAACAAGTGACTTTAAATTTTGGCAGCCCTAGCAAAAAAAAATCAATTTCAAGTTGTTTATTCTCTGTGTAACTCAGATTTCTAGAACACAATAACTGACTTTCCTTATTTGTCTTGCCTATTTCGTCTAATTAAGCTTTAGCGAATCTAGGTTCAATAAGTGACCAAACAGAACTTTCAAGTTTCTTCCTTTTTCAGCTTCAAAACACATTCAGATTCTACATTTATCAGAGTGGAGTATAACAATGTTCTTGGTTCAGTCAACAACACTCTGATCGAAAAGACATCCAATGCATATCTGACTATCCGAGTAATTCTCAAAATCTTCATGCTCAGCCTGTGTACCTGCCGTGGGTTGTGATTCTCCTCTTTAAATGGCACAGCAGTCATCATATATATTGACAAAATTCTGAGATCTTTTGGTTCGGAAGGTTTATAAGCATGAAAATTTACACAATCACAATCAAGATCATTGGGGGGTTTCACTTCCAATGTCTGTTCTTATTCTATGGTCATACCATTACAGGGTTTAGAGTACCTTTAGTGGGCTTCAAGGAACCATTAGATGAAGGAATGCAATTGCTAATTGCTATGTTGGATCTCAACAACGGGTTTGTGATCATGTTATTCGATGATCTTCATCTAAAAACAAACCCAGTCATATATGAACCCTAAAAGCATTCATGTAAGCCGATGCCGAGGTGCAACTTTACAATTGCCCCAAAACTCACCCTTGAGAACTTATGCTGTTGCACTTAAACATTTTTCCTGTATCTGAGCTTAAGTATCACATCGTTATGATGAAGCATTGTGATCTGAAAAGTTCATTTGATATTCATCATGAGATGGAAACTGACTGATATCTCATCTCAGGCTCGGCCGTTGCTAATCCAAGCTCTTGAAAATGGAGATTTCAGACGCTTACCAGATCCAAGGCTCGACGGGAACTATGACAACGATGAAATGTTCCAGATCATTGAAGTAGCAGCTGCGTGCATTCGCCATTCTTCTCCCATGAGGCCTCGAATGACTCAGGTAAAATCGAGCACTACATTCTTCAGCCAAGTGATCTACTTCAGTTGGCATCATCTTCACTGTTTCGAAGTAGAATGAACTTTCTTTTATGTTTTGTTCAGGTGGTGAGAGCTCTTGATGGCTTAACTGACTTAGACATAAACAATGGTGTACCACCAGGCCAAAGTGAAATCTTTAATTCACCAAAATCTGAAGAAATCAGAATGTTTCAGAGGATGGGATTTGGCAGTGAGGACTACAACAGCGATCATAGTAGAGAGAGTTAAACAGATTGTAGGCAATTTTTCCCTCAGTCATTTTCTATATATCAATTAAATTTTTTGATGTAATTACTTCCACAGTGTAATCCAGACAGTGAAAATAATCTCACCAATTTTTGAATAAAATCATACATCTTTAAAGCTTCTGTTTTTTTTCCCTTCCAAAGTTTTATTTCATCAAAAGAGCTCAAGTGTTAACTACAGATTGTTTTCAACATTTTTCTATTTTATTTCGATGTTCCTCTTTAATATTAAAAATTTTGTCAAAAATGATTAGAGTTTAAAATTAAATTATTATTATTCTGTTATCTTTAACAGTGATATTTTTCCCTTTTAAAATTGAGCAATTTACTTAATCGCGTATAAAACTTTACGAAATATTAAATCATAATTTTAAAATTATCAAATTACATATCTATTTTCTATTTTACCCCTAATCAATCGATTGATGAAAAATATCAATCAATTGATTAAATCAGTCGACTGATAATTTTCACTAGTTGACTTTGCCACTATATCTCAAATTACAAAATATATGTAAATCAATCTTGATTTATTTTTTAAAATCAAAGTTAATTTTAGATAAAATTGATTAATAGATTAAATGATTTCGGATTTATATGAAATTAGTTCCTATATATATGGTTAGTTCTCCTAATTATATTCTCGCCCTCAAATATCAATTTGACTTAATATATTAAGAGCAGTGAATTTTTGAACACGAATGTATTCGAAAAATTCAAAACGGCTAATGGACTAAACGACTTCGGATTGATATTTAAATTAGTTCTTATATATTCGTCTAATTCTCTTGATTATATCAATGCCCTCAAACATCAATTTGACTCAATATATTGAGAGTAGTGATTTTTTAAATACGAATTAGATTTTTCGAACAATCAAATTTATGTTTAAAAAATCACTACTCTTAAGATATTAGGTCAAATTTATATTTAAGACGTGAATATAATTAGGAGAATTAGAAAAACATATAGGAGTTAGTTTGATATCAATTCGAGATCGTTTGATACATTAGCCGGTTCGTTTGGTCTATCAGTCGATTTTGGACAAAACCGACTGATGGACGAAATAATCTCGGATTGATATGAAACTAGCTTTTTTTATATTTGTCTAATTCCCTAATTATATTCATGCTCTCAAACTTCAATTTGACTCAATATATTGAAAATAGTGATTTTTTAAACACGAATTTAATTGTTCAAAAAATCAAATTCGTATTCACAGGATTACTACTCTCAATATATTAAGTCAAATTTATATTTGAGGATATTGATATAATCAAGAAAATTAGACGAATACATAGGAGTTAATTTTATATCAATCCATCAGTAGGTTTGAATTTTTCGAATACATTTGAGTTCAAAAAATCACTACTCTTAATATATTAGGTCAAATTAATATTTGAGGGCTTAAATATAATTAGGAGAACTAACACATAGGAACTAATTTATATCAATTCAAAATTTTTAATTTATTAATCAATTTTATCTAAAATCAACTTTAATGAAAAAAATAGATTAGTCAATGATTTACATATATTTTACCATTTCAGATGTAGTGGCAAATCGAATCGATTGATGAAAATCATTAGTCGACTGATTCAATCACTCGATTAATATTTTTTATTAGTCGATTGAGTAGGGATAAAATGAAAAATAAATGATTTGATAATTTTGAAATTATTTTACGTGATTTACGTATTTTACAAAGTTGGTACGGTTCAGTAAATTTTCCTTAAACATTTGTGCTTGGTTGGACCGGACCGGACCGGACCGGACCGATTTTGGATGCAGCCGCATTCGTACTTGTTGCGCAAGCATCAAGCGGGTTCTCTTACTTCTAGCGGTCCTCCGTCGACTCGATCGATCGCTCATCGCTCTGCGCGAAGTCTTCCACTCCTCCCTCCCGAACAAGAGGGCGCCGAAGAAGAGGGCTCGGATCTGCGGGCAGGTGGGCGACTATGGGGGAGGAGCAGGATCCACAGCGACTGAAGAGGATAGCGGCGGCGGCGTACGACTACGACATGGATCCCCGTGGGCGGAGTACTGGTCCAATATCTTGATCCCGCCTCATATGGCCTCTCGATCCGACGTCGTTGACCACTTCAAGCGCAAGTTCTATAAGCGTTTCATCGTGCGTCTCACCTATCTCTTGCTCCCTTGCTATGCTGTTTTTTTTTGTTTTTGCTTTTGTTTTGTTGACCGCACCAAATTGTACATATGATGAGCCTTTTAGGTGGGCTCCCTTTTTGAGGGTGGAGACATTGGGTCTCACATGTTTGCATTTAGGAATGTTCCTAGTTATGAGTTGTACTTTCAGTTTTGACGGGGATGTTAAGCTCTGATTTGAGTGTCCTATCCTAGTTTAGTCATACATGATGAGTTGTGGGCTAATGAAAGAGCTTCAGAAATTTGAGTCTAAGTAAGTTTCTTTTTTTTTTCTTTGCTTGGTCTGGTTGCTCTTCATTTTTCTCATGTCTACCTAATGATGCTAGATTTTCCCACACTCATATATTTTTCCTTTTTATTTTTGTCTATTCAAGAAAACTTTATCGGTTCCATTTCTTTTGTTTTTGTAAATCGAAGAATTTTTCATTTGAATTTTTAAATATTTTCCTTTGTTATTTATCTTTCCCTTGCTTTTTGTCGTTTTTAGTTTCTCCTATTTGTTAGTAATGCTGAAGGTTTTCCAAGATAGCAATCATGCACTATGCTTTTGAGTTTTGATAATTTATCAAACTTCATAGGATCCTGAGCTTGTTGTGGAGGCAATGTCTTCAACCAGTGCTTCTCAGTCATCAAAAGCAGCAGAGAGACCTTCAGCACAAACAACAGAGTCATCAAGAGCATCAGAGAGACACTCCTCACAGTCGAGTGCTCAAAATGTGAGGCCACAGAATTCAGGTGGGTCTGGATCCAAAAATATTTTCCTTGTTTATTCTAGGACATATGCTCCCCCACAGACTACATATTTTGACAGTTGTTTTTGTTAACCATCCCTTTAGAGAAGGAAAATACCTTTAAAACTCACTTTGTTGTGATAGGTTCTAGTGGTGGAGCTTCTGGAACAGCTGCATCAACAGGCAGGAGTGCTAGCTCATTGAGGCTAGATCAACGGTCTATACATTTTTCTCTCGAAGCTTGGGTATAGAGTAACTCTCCTTATGTATAATTTAATTTCCTTGTAGTATTTGATTGTTAAGAATTGGTAATCATCTTTCTAGTTTTTCATGCTAGATTATGGTTTCCTTAAGCGTTTATTTTTTTCAGGCTTCATAGTAAGTATCATACCATACCAAGTGGAAAAAAAATGTTGTTCATTGAATCTAGGATCCTATGTATCATTGGATTTAAATACAGTCCTCTGGTACTAGGATAGAAATATTTCATATTTGTCCAAGATAATGCCATGCTGATAATTTATGCATAAATTAATATTCTGAATCATTCATAAAGTCTTCATTGAATGTTTTTGTTAAATTATTCTTTGCTGATCTATGTCTATGCAAATTGGGAAACAATGTTAGTGGTGGAACCTGTGCTGTTCTTTTTCCCATTGACCTGGGTTGATTATGCCAAGTCAGTACTGAATTCGGTTGTATTTTATTGATTCTTGTTCAAATTAACTTGATTGATCAATTGACCTTGTGAGTCAATTGATCAAGGCAGTTAAACTAGGTTGACCTAATTAACTAGCCATACCTGTCAAATCAAGCATAGGTCGTTGAATCAGTATCAGTATCAGACTATTAGAAAACTTAAACTATCATCTGTATAGGATCAGGATGATTGGTGGGTTGTAATTAAAAAGGAAAAGTAAAATACTAATTTCAAAATTAAATAAACACAGAAAGTTAAAGCAAACAAAATATCTTATCATATCAAAGAAATATAAATTTCCTTATTAATACTGATATCATCAAAACTATTTATATTATTCAAATAATTAGATATTAGTCTTCACCGTATTAGTTAGTTTATCAAGTGAATGTTTTTTACTATATTTGATTACATTAGTTTATAATTAATATAATCATATTTTAATTTGATATTATATTACTAAAATCCTATTAAATAATCACAGACAATATTTTGTAGTTAATGATATTAGTTGTTTTATTTTTCCTATATTATTTTTAAATCACTCAAACTATCACTGATAGTTTTTTTAGTTTACTTAATATTATCATTAAAAGATCATTATTCATATTATTAATAATGTAATATTTTTTTAATGAAGTCATGATGATAATGATAAATTGTAAAATTTAGCTTAGATTATTATTTAATAAGCATTAATAATTAAATTAATTAATAACAATATTTATTTAAACTAATTAGTGATATGTTGATAAAGCTGTAGATTTTCAAATTGGTATTAAACTGTAAATGTTTTGATTGATTAATTTTTCCAAGATTTTTAAATGATATATCAAAATAAAGTTTATATTAATTCTCAATTAAATCAAATTGTTAATTTATCATTTAACTAAATATTTAATATCTATTATTTACATAATTATTAAATAATAATATAACTAGTCCTCTAAATTTAATAGTTCTATCTATTCTTTCCTCGCGCCAAGTAACAATTCTTGATCACCTCCCTCCTTGGCACCTCTGCATTCAAAGCCATGCTGCCCTCACCTATCACAAGCTAGAGAGCATGCTTTCTCTGCTTTGCATAGTTTAGCAACGCCCTATACTCCTCACACTATCTTCATTGTTGTTATGCTATACTATAGTACTTGTTTTTCTGTCTCCTTCCTTTGGATTTCAGACAACTTTCTTTTGAGTCCACCATAAACCATTTGATTTCCATTTAATCTTTAGTTTATGTTTTGCTGTGAGAAATCAGACAATCTTGGATTGGCATTGGCCAATTATCCAATTCAGCTTATATAAATCAGAATCGACTAGAAAAATTTTAATCTAGGGAACCAAGTTTTCCTTATTAACACAGCTGACTGGAGTAAATTTTTGACTTGATCAAATTGGTTTGGAGCTACGCCTAAATGTTGTTGCATTATTTTTATTTTATTTTATAATTTGCAACTCCACACATCCGTAAATTTACAATCATACTTTTACCAGGTCTTAGTGGTTGCTGTGCTTGGGATGCTTCCAGTTGTACCAAGAAATTTTTCAAACAAGTCATATCGTTTGTCTTTGCTTGGTACTGCATGCTCCTCAGTGTATTCACTATACACTCTCTATGGGGTAAGGTTTGAATAATAGTCATTCATTATTTAAAACTGATTGTGTAAATTTAATTTAACTCCGCCTGTGACGACCTAGTCATGGCCGGTCCCAAGCCCGGATAAAGGAGGAGGGTTGCGTTAGGTTGCCAGCCAGCGTAAAAAAACTATGGCAAATACTCAATGAATGGATCCATTAAAGTATTATGCTAATGCTAGGATGTTCCCCGGAAGGAACGCGTTGCAGGGTCCGACTGTAACGTCTCGGCAAGGACCGCTACATCTCCAGAACCCGGGTGTAGTGCTAAATATGCAAGGGTTCGCGTTGCAGGGTCCGACTGTAACGTCTCGGCAAGGACCGCTACATCTCCATGAGAACTTGGGTGTAGTGTTAAATAGGCAAGAGTTCTCACACCATAGGTGGACTAAGAATAAACATTATAAGAAAAGTAATAGTCTCAGATTTGGAACATGGAATATAGGAACTCTCACTGGTAAAACAATGGAGGTAGTAGATACAATGATTAGGAGAAAAATTAGTATTTTGTGTGTGCAAGAGACAAAATGGGTAGGTGAGAAGGCAAAAATGATAGAGAACTCGGGTTTTAAGTTATGGTATACAGGAAAGAGTAAAACAAGAAATGGAGTGGGTATTTTTGTAGATAGTTCTTTAAAAGATGAAGTTGTTGGTGTAGTTAGAAAGGGGGATAGAATTATAGCTCTCAAGATAGTAGTGGCGAAAGAAGTTGTGAACGTAATTAGCATATATGCACCTCAAGTAGGATTAGATGAAGAAACTAAATCAAGATTTTGGAGCGATTTAGATGAGGTATTACAAAACATTCCGCCAAATGAAATGATTTTAATAGGAGGCGATCTAAATGGACATGTCGGAGCGAAAAATGAAGAATATGAGAGAGTACATGGGGGTTATGGGTTTGGAACAAGAAATGAAGAAGGAAAAACTATATTGGATTTTGCGATAGCATATGACCTTATACTAGCTAATACATTTTTTAAGAAAAAAGAAGAACACTTGATCACATTCAAAAGTGGGAATAATAAATCACAAATTGATTATTTTATGGTTAGGAAGAGAGATAGGAAGATTTGTAAAGATTGTAAGGTTATCCCTGGAGAAAGCTTAACTACCCAACATAGATTAGTAGTGTTAGATATACGCCTTAGTTATAATATCAATAGAGGAAAAATATACACGACTCCTAGAATTAAGTGGTGGAAGTTAAAGGATGGGAAGCAAAACATATTGAAGGAGAAGGTAGGAATACAAGCATTAGATGAAATATATAGCGACTCTAATACGACATGGGATAAGATGGTATCAAAGTTGAAAATAGTAGCTAAGGATGTACTCGGTGAGTCAAAGGGGCATGCACCACCAAGGAAGGAATCTTGGTGGTGGAATGAGAAAGTACAAGAGAAAGTGAAAGAAAAACGAATAGCTTATAAGGAATTATATATTTGTAAGAACGAGGAAAACTTAAAAAAATATACAATAGCCAAGAAAGAGGCTAAGAAAGCAGTGAATGAAGTAAAAAATAAAACTTTTGAACGATTATATCAAAATTTAGATACAAAAGAAGGGGAAAGAGACATTTATAAAATAGCTAAAGCAAGAGAAAGGAAAACAAGAGACCTTAGTCAAATAAGATGTATTAAAGATGAATGCGATAGAGTACTAGTAAATGATAGCGAAATAAAAGAGCGGTGGAAGATTTACTTTCATCAACTTTTTAATGAAAGTTTAGGGGACCAACTTGACTTAGGCAATTTAAGTATTTCAAATGAGTATAGAAATTTTAATTTTCATCGGAGAATTCAAACTTCAGAAGTAGAACAAGCTTTGAAAGGGATGCAAAATGGAAAGGCCGTGGGACCGGATGATATCCCAATAGAGGTATGGAAATGTTTAGGGAAAAAAGGTATTGAATGGCTTACAAAATTATTTAATTTAATATTGAAAACAAAAAAAATGCCTAATCAATGGAGGGTAAGTAGTCTAGTTCCCTTATATAAGAACAAAGGAGACATACAAAATTGTGCAAACTATAGGGGTATTAAATTAATGAGTCATACCATGAAACTTTGGGAAAGAGTAATAGAAAAAAGATTGAGGAAGGAGACCACGGTAACCGAAAATCAATTTGGGTTCATGCCTGGAAGGTCGACAATAGAAGCTATACATCTTCTTAGGCAATTAATTGAAAAATATCGGGAGCAAAAGAAAGATCTACACATGGTATTTATTGATTTAGAAAAAGCTTATGATAGGGTACCAAGAGAAATTATATGGAGAATTCTAGAAAAGAGAGGCGTTAGCGTAACATATATTGACCTAATTAAAGATATGTATGAAGATGTAACGACTAGAGTGAAGACTTCAGGTGGATTGACTGAAGCATTTCCAATAAGGATAGGGTTACATCAAGGATCAGCTTTAAGTCCCTATCTTTTTACACTAATCATGGATGAACTCACTAGGCACATTCAAGATACAGTGCCATGGTGCATGTTGTTTGCAGATGATATTGTTTTGATAGATGAGACACGTGAAGGAGTAAATGCTAAACTAGAATCTTGGCGGGAAACTCTAGAAATGAAAGGTTTTAGGCTTAGTAGAGTAAAGACTGAATATATGGAATTTAAGTTTAGCAATGCTAGACGTAGTGAAACAATTGTTAAGATAGGAGATGATGAGTTGTCTAAAATCGAGAACTTTAAGTATTTAGGATCGTTCTTGCAAAGTGATGGAGGAATTGAGAGAGATGTCTTACATAGAATACAAGCAAGATGGTTGAAATGGAGATTAGCATCGGGTGTCTTATGTGATCGTAAAGTACCTCTAAAACTTAAAGGGAAGTTCTACAAAACGGCAGTTAGACCTGCTATGTTATATGGTGCTGAATGTTGGGCTATGACTCGAGCACATGAGCAAAAGATGAAAGTTGCAGAGATGAGGATGTTAAGGTGGATGTGTGGACATACGAGGATGGATAGAATAAGGAATGAGAGTATTAGAGAGAAGGTCGGAGTTGCATCTATTGAAGAAAAACTTCGGGAGACACGTTTGAGATGGTACGGACATGTACTTAGAAGACCAATAAATGCCCCTGTTAGACGATGTGAAACTATGATAAATACGCACATTAAAAGAGGGAGAGGAAGACCAAAAAAGACTTGGTTGGCAACAATAAAACAAGATAAATTTTATTTAAATCTAGATGATGATATAGTAGGGGATAGAACTCAATGGCGTAAAAGGATCCATATAGCCGACCCCACCTAGTGGGATAAGGCTTTGTTGTTGTTGTATTGTGTAAATTTAATTTGTTTCTTGGTCGGTCATGGTATTTGCATTTTACAGTTACGCTATATGTATTTTTTTTAATTTATTACATATTGTTTTAATAGAAACCAAGGGCATGGAACCTCCCTGCTATCCAAACATGGTTTCAAACTTTGATTGGAGCAAAAGATTTTGTCCATTTAATATATTGTGTTACACTTGTTACGGCTCAGCTACAGTTTAAATGTGAGTTATTCTGAGCATGCTACTTGAAGTTCTAAATCCCTGCTACCACATTATGATGGCATATTATTGATTATTGCTGATGCAAATTTGCCCAACAGTTGCTCTCATCCCTGTATTTTGTTGGTCACTTGAGCACGTGGCAAAATTTCTAAGACGTAACTTTGCACATTCTTCTTTATACAGGTAAGTAAATTCAAGATTGACTTTACCATTTAAATTCTTGTGAACCAAGGATAGTTTTATGCTTCTTAAAATGATCTAAAAGAATACATGTCTACTAGAGGTAGTGATTTGGACTATGGTCAGACTCTTCTGAGAATTTAATTCTCAGACTAATATTGAGATAGTCTAATGGTGGTGAGTTCAGTTTGATCTTATAATCATTTCATAAGTTAGCGGATTTCAGTCCAAGGAGAGTGTGGTGTAGTGGTAATGAGTAATGACAGGAGAATAGCTTGCTAGTCTTTGATGAGCAATTGACAGTTGCCAGAGGTTATCGATTGAATGTTGGGCTGCTTTAACATTCTTCGATGCATGAATTTTAGTAACACTCTGAAGTTTAGCATAAGTTTGGTTTGTCCTGGACTTTCAAATATACAATTTTACCCTTATACTTTTTTGGTGGTAATCAAAATCATGAAGGCCAAAGTTTTATATAAAACTTTTGCATGATGGAAGTGTTTCAAATCAATCACTAAACTAAGATCGAGTCTTTATTGAATATAATATAATTTAGAAGTATGGATATATCCAGATATTGTAGCATGTATTGAACCTAAAATTTGTTTGGAATAGCTTATTGCTAAACTAATAAATATCACTGAAACATTTGATACCTCACAGCTTGTTAATACAGTTTCTATATTGGTGTAAAATGCACGTTGAGTGATTGGTTTCCGTACATCACTATACTACATAGCAGTTTGTGTGAAACACTCATTGAATGCATCTGCAACATATATCTAACAATAATCATAAGGTGGTGGCAGGTATTGAGTTAAACACGATTGAAATAATTATTAGAAAACACCTTCAGTTAAGTGGTATTATTACTCTAGATTCAATCATCTAGACTAACTGATATTATTGAAACAAATCAACCCTAAAAGAAACGGAATTAATACAGAACAAACAGGACACAAACAACCGTTGAGTCCAAAATTGAAGATCAAGACCAGGAAAATTGGGTAGGATAAGATCCTAAACTTAACAAACTCATACGAACTCAGTTGGCACTTAGAAATAAAAATCACTTGGGGAAATTGTGAAGGTGAATTGATCTATTCCTTTTAAACATGTTCCATAATAACCAGCTGCAATCACCTTCTAATGGTAAACTACCCTTCAATTGACTAAGACATCCAGGAGATTTTCTTCCATAGTCAACATTGAGGCTTGATAAAAATTCTAGGCTTGCAGAATTCTTGAGACGAGGATGAAGTGTAACTAATAACTGCAATTTCCACAGATGACGATGAAGAATTGTTATTAATAACTCAGTGTGGATTTGTTGTCTGTTTCACAACCTCATTTGCAGCTATACTGTCGAAAGCTTTCCCAATTTTTGGTTATTTTTTTACGGAGTGTTCTATCTTTAATTTCTTATTTTACTAAAGAATCATAAATGAAACATTTTTCATGCCTTTCAAGATAGTATTATTGATGCTTTTAGTCATACAGAGTAGTATTCCTGATTTTTTTCATCATTTTACTAGTTTCTCTGTCATTCAAAAGCATGTTTCTTTTCTTAGAGCAGATTCCGTTGCATAGTCCTTAAAATCATCATAATATTTTCTCATTTCATGAACAGGAAATACTTGGAGGAACCTTGTGTTTGGGTTGAAGCAAATGGAACTACATTGACTATTCTAAGTTCAAATGCTGAGATTGGATTAGGCTTTCTTCTAATTTTATCCTTATTCTCGTTAGTCTATACACTATATTCATTTTTTTTTCTCCTTTCTGTTTTGATCATGTTAAATCCTACCCACATTGTTACTAATTTTGCTTGATTCAGGTGGCAACGCAACATAATTCAGACATTCATATACTGGCAGGTTAGTTCTGTTGGGCACAAACATGCATACATAGACGTTATGTTTACAATACTTATTTTTATCCTTTACTTGCTTAGAGTTGAATGGAATAAGATCCATTACCCACCACAAATAATTGGGATTAAAAAAACCTTATGCCAAAACAATTAAGACCACTACTGGAGTTTGTGGCCATTTTGTTCAAGGAATTGCCTTAGAACAACTGACATTTTATCGACACTCCAATTTGAGTAGACAGATAACCATGGTTCAGCATGACCATAATCAGCCAGCTGTTATGTTCGAGTGAGGCGACTCTGAAATAGGCATATTAGATTAGGCTCAAGTCATTTATTTCTGTCAGCTATTCCCTGCCATTTCAGTCTTCTAATATAATTAGCAAATGACTAAGCAGTGAGACATTCTTTCCTTGAATGAAAGCTGTTCTGGCAAGCTAGGGATAAAGCTAAAAATCAATTTGAACATGATAGCTCTTTATCCAATCGTGGAAGGCTGGTCAATCAATTCGTGCCTATGGGTATTTTAAGGATGAGAATAAAAATCTTCAGAAGTAGAATAACTTCAAATGCTTAAAAACCAAAAATGACGTTGCATTAAGAATTGATATCAGATCTCTGTTAGGTTGATATCAAATAATTAAAGGTAGGTCCACTTAATCAAACATATTATGACTAATTATTTCAAATAACTATGTATTTAAAACAAGTACAAGAAAATAAGAGAATACCTTGTAATTAGTCAGCAATTTTGATTAAGTTGATAGAAGTAAATTCAGCATTTTGATCAATTCAAATTTTGACCCTCTGATACAGAATTGGTGAATATCTTGACCCAAATTGTGAAGAGTTATGATGCCCTCTGATGTGAAACTTACAAATTTCACCCATTTTTTGTTTTTCTGCTTGAACTTCTCCAGACATTTAAGAATCTAGACTAATCCGTCTGAATCGCAACATGCCCGGTTAGAGTTCTTTGATTATCGTTGGCATTCTATCTGTTACTAATCCTCTTTACTGTTGATACAGCTACTGAAGCTCATGTACCATGTTCCTGCTACTTCTGGTTATCACCAAAGCGTGTGGACCAGGATTGGTCGTACTGTGAATCCGTATATCTATCGCTATGCACCCTTCTTAAATAGCCCCTTATCTGCAGTTCAAAGATGGTGGTTAAGATAGAAGGGGGAGAAAAAGATAAAAGAATCAGGAAAGTGAAGCTGTTTAGTGGATCTTTGAGGAGATAGACCAACATTTCAAAGTGTTTTTTTTCAGTGGACAGTAGTCATTTAATGGGGGGAAATAACTTTTAATTAAGACGTAGCTACCTATGGACAATTTATATTAGGCAATCTACTTTTTTATATTAGGCAATCTACTTTTCTTAATTTCAATTTTGCCCATGTGATCTATTGAAGAAAATGTTACTATCATCAGTCGAAGGTTCTAGTTCCGAGTACGTTCAACAAAAGGACCATTTAATTTTGCTTTTTTTTTTTTCATTTTCTTCTTCATTTATGTGTTCCATTTTTTTTACATCATATGAATTGACAAATTGTGAGTATTAAAAAAAAATAAATAAAATATAAAATGTATCTCATGATTTTTTTTTTTTTTTTTTTTTTTTTTTTTTTTTTTTTTTTTTTTTTTTTTTTTTTTTTTTTATTTTTTTTTTTTTTTTTTTTTTTTTTTTTTTTTTTTTTTTTGATCAATGCCATTAGGATGTGTTCAAACAGAAAGTATTATTGGGGAAAAAAACGAAAAAAATAAAATAAAATCTATATATACTTTCTAAATATTTTTTTTAAATTTATCTTTATATATTTAAAGTATGAAAGCCGGGCTTTGCATTCAAGCCATGCTCGCTTGTGCCTATGTTGGGCTCAGTCAACCCCTGAATCAAGCTGGGCTGTTAGGATCCAAATTTTGTTGGCCGTCTAGAGCGCAATCCTGGATCACAGGTGGCCTTGCCCTACTGCCACTTCTAAATAGATACATGCCTAAGAATGCTTCAAACTTCTGCACAGGATTCACTAGACTTATAATAGCCTTTTTACACGGTAACATCATTGATTAGAAATACACGTCATTTACCCCTCTGTGTCTCTAAATGGCCATTAAGACGACAATTTATTTTTTGTCACCACTTATTAGAATTACATCTAGATATCGACTACAAACAACATTCTCAATGTGGATCTGGCACTAAGCTGGAGGAGTTTCCTTGGAGCCGGTGGCAGAAACTTGTTTTGCTTCAGGACTTACAGTTGGTGCTCCATCTTTAGTTGTAGCTGGTAGTGGTGGAGAGGGCATCATTGTCATAGCGAAAGGTGACAATCCTTACCCCCGAGTCCCAGACCTCTCCAAGAGTGTCCCAAACGATCTAAAATGGAGAGGGCATTGCATATTACTAAGTTAGGTATATACAGGATTCCTCATGGTTCAAATAATCCATTTGCAACCAGATTACATAACAACTAACTGAACGCCAGGAAATAATATACAAGCACCTGATGTAACTGTCAAAACTTAAGATATTGCTTGATTTTGAGCTACTGCTATCTATTTAACCCAAACCAATTGGAACCTAACCAATTGGCAAGCTTCTTTTAGTTTTCAACTTATCTGAAAAGTATGTATATTCCATATAATAATGTTTTTTCACCTCGGATATCCGGTCAAGAAGTTTCTCATGGCCTAGGATAAATAGGCGCTTGCAATAGGCGTTAAAAAGGTCCAGTTGCCATTGAAAAAATTCTTACAATACAGTACTAATCGAATGATGCTGGATATACTAGTTAGCTGCAATAGCCGGGCTATATTACATAGATTCATGCATGCTTTCTTCACTTTTTTGTGTGATAATTAATCAACGGTAATAGTATTTAACTTCTCTATAGGAAAAGAAAATTGTTTTGTTTAGTTTCTGCATAAGTAAAGGCAACCTCTTTAACTTATTCAATAATAGGTTTCTCTATAAGATACAGAAATCAAAATTTGCATGCCAGTTGGTTGTAAAATATTTACTGTTTTTTTTTTTGCTGAACTTGTATTCGAATACAATTTCCAACAAAGGTCAAATCCTACTTGAATTACGATACTTTATGATTTTATTAAATTCTCATTGTTCATTTAACATAAACAAGCATCGAGATTTTCTATGCTTGCAAATTTTTTATGATTTAAGCTCATTCACCCGCAATAAAGATTATTTGGTTCAAGATGTTTGTGTGTTTTTTCTTTTCATTTTTGAACAATAAGTATTAATAGCTCGATAATTATTATTCTTCAACTTTTTTCTTTAACAAGAAGTACTAAGTTGAATTCAATCGTAACTACACAAAAACTGCCTAATTCACACTTCGAGCGAAAATCCAAAGCTGAAAACGCAAGCATAACAAGCAACCTTGAGCAAAATCAATAAAGCAAATAATCACTGCATGAGTAGATCGAAGAAAAGGAAGGATCACTCACCGGCGGCACTCTCGCAGAAGAAGTCCCTCCTCCGGATCGATCTCCTCAGGAGGCGTCCGAAACGAAAACTCCGCCATCATCTACTTCCACGTAACCCTCCCTGTTCAGATTCTGCGCCGAGAAGGGAGACAGCCTGACGAGAAATCCGAGATCGGCTCGACGCCGTACCCAACTCCACTGGCACCCGAACCAACATCCACAGTCCCAATTGCATCTTCCGCATCCTCCTCGGTCTCTTGTCTGCCAGAGGCGCCCGGGGAGAACGAAGAGAAGGCGTGATAGACGATCTCCTCGCCGCCGATGGACCCGAAAGAGGACGACATGGTCCGTCCTCTCCCGCTGGCTTGCTCGACGGAAGTGGAAGGGGCGGCGAAGAAAGCCGGGCAGTAAAGGCCAGTGCAGTCCTGGGGCGTTACGTTACATAGGCAAATTTCATTTTACCCCCACATTCTTACTTCTTTTTCAAAACTAAACCTATAATTTGGGTAAAATCAAAATGACGCTTTAAAAAAAAACCCTTCGCTCTATCAATTTTTTTAATAACAAAAATATTTTTATTTTAAGCTGTTGTAACTATTATAACATGCAAAAATAAACAATTTAATTCGATTAATATATATATATATATATAATATTTTTATTTTAAGCTGTTGTAACTATTATAATATTTTTATATTTTTATATAACAACTATTAAATAAAGTGCTATAACAATTACAGCAGTCACTAATATTATAATAGTTGCTTAAAACGATTTTTGACCTTATGGTAATTTTAATTTTTCAAGATGATTTTAATTAAAATTAAATAATATGGATTACATTAATAAAAAATATAAAAAAAGTGTTGTGTGTGTATATATATAGTAATCTTTTATTAAATTAATAGGCTATTATAATATAATATTGAAATAAGATTATTTTTAAAATAAAATTGCTATTTTGAGGCTTAAAAAAAAGCACTTGCCTAGTTGCCTTTTTAACAATTCTAATTACTTTTATTAAAAAATAATAATAATAAATATTCTCACAAATGTTTAAATTTTCCACCTACCAAAACAGCTTACTCAGGATTTACTGTCTTTTTTAAAACACACAACAACACTAACTCCAGTAAGAGCTAAGAGCACAAGAGACTAAGAATGAGGAGGGTGTTCCATGTAAAGCAGCGGATCCTTGAGGCCCGAGCAACGCGGCACTACGACTGTGAGCAAACGAAACAGGAGGAGCCTTAAAATTTATATAGATTTCGAAAAAGGAAATCCGCACCAGTTCATCTCCCTTTTTCCAGGTTTCCTTCTCCATTAGGATTCTTGGATTCACTGCCTTTCGATATAGAAGCAAGGATCGGCGAGGAGAAGTGCAGGTTCGGGGTTCGTCTATGGCGTCGTCACTTCGGTCGCTGGCAATGAGGGAGGCCCGAGGGGGGCGTTTGTACGCCCGCATGTTCGTCGGTCGGAAGACCTCTAAATCGACCTACTTCCTTGTCCTTCTGGCGCTTCTCGTCCTCTCGCTTGTACTGCTACTGCTTCTCCCCCTCCATTCAGACGACGCATCCATCCCCCGCCTCCATAAGCACTTGCTACGTGAACAGTAGGTGGTTGATTTGTTGTTCTTGTTGATGATTTTTTGGGCCTGCGGAAGACCTGATTCGGTTAGTCGATGGTGCAGGGAGGGTTTGGGGCATCGGGGGCAACAGTGGACGGAGATCCTCTCCTGGGAACCGCGAGCGTTTATCTACCACAATTTCCTGGTTAGTTTTTTGTTCTACAAGGAAATCTGGTAACTATGTAATTGGCATGAGGCCCGAAAAGATCATTCTTTTACTCATGGGTTCGAGCATGTGTCTAAGGTACCTGAAAATTTGGGCGTGGGAATTAGAGATGATAGAAAAATAAGATGTTGTTTAGGCTTATTTTCAAGTGTGAATGGCTTGAAAGTTGCTTATGTTCGAGACAATCTTGGATAAAGCTTGCTTTTCATGTTTTGTTGAGCTTGAACAGAAATATGAAACATTTAAACCTGCTTGAACCTCAGCCTTATCTAAATTATATATCATCTCATGTTTTCGATCAAATGGTTAAGCGTTTGAATAAATGATCTAATGACAATAGCAGTGCAGCACCACATTCAAAATGTTTTACAGCTCATTCTTTTATCTTCCTTGCAGTTCCTTTTAAATGACCACATGAAGAACAATTTTATGCAGAATGATGATCACCAATTGTCATCTTGACTGGTTCCAAGTTATTATGCATATTACATTTTGAATTTATGCTAGGTTACCATTTTTCTTCTCATATACCTTTTTTTTTCCCAGCATTACATATTTGTTCTTTTGCTACGCCAGCCCTGTTAACTTGACTTTAGCAAATAAAAGAAAAATGTGTGTAGAATATTTTTGGGACATTTCTCATTAGTTTATTTTTTACACTAGTTATAGATGAACTCATAAGACTCGTTGTCCTAGTACCTATTGTATGTAGATGTCATTGTTTTGGTTGATGAAACACGTGAAAGAATAAATGCTAAAGTCAAATCTTGGTGGGAGACATTGAAAGTTAAAGATTTTAGACTTAGTAAAGTAAAGACATAATATATGAAATTTAAATTTAATAGTAAGAGATGTAGCAACTAGCAAGACTATTGTTAAAATAGGAGATGATGAGTTACCTGTAATTAAAATTTTAAGTATCTAGGATCATTTTTACAAACAAAAGAATGGAGGGATTAAATGAGATATTTTACATAGGATACAAGCATGATAGTTGAAATGGAGGAGAGCGTTTGATGTTCCTTGTGATGGTAAGGTATCTCTAAAGTTTAAAAGGAAGTTTTACAAAATGACGGCTAAGCCTACTATGTTATATGGAGCTGAATGTTGGACTATGAACCGCGTACATGAGCAAGAGATGAGAGACATAGAGATGAAGATGTTAAGATGGATGTACGAACATACGAGGATATATAGGATAAAAAATGAAAACATTCGAGAGAAAATCGAGGTTGCGCCTATTGAGGGAAAACGTAGAGATGCGTTAACATGGTATGGATATGTACTTAGACAACCAATAATGTCCCAGTTAGGCCATGTGAAATCATGACAAATACACATATTAGTCGAGGAAAAGGGAACCAAAGAATACGGTTAACAACCATAAAAACCATAAATTTCATTTAGATATAGATGTGATACAGTAGTAGATTAAGCTCAATGACATAGGAGGATTCATATAGCTGACGCCAATTAATGGGATAAAGATCTAGTTGTTGCTGTTGTTATTGTTGTTCTCATTAATTGATCTTTCTTGCTGTCCTATGTGGCTTCGATGTGTCTACATATGTACATTTCAAGTTTGACAAGTGAATGCTTGTATTAAAATTTTAATTTTCTTGTGAAATATAAATTGAAGTCCAAGGAAGAATGTGAGTATTTTATTAGGCTGGCAAAACCTCACATGAAGAAGTCAACAGTTATTGATAACACTAATGGCAAGAGTAAGGACAGCAGGTTAGCATATTACAGCAGTTCAATGAGAAAAAAAATTCAGAGTACTATTTCTTGACATTTTGTAGCTTCATTATGTAGGGTCCGGACAAGCACAGGCACATTTCTCCATCGGGCGCAAGATAATGTAATCAAGGCTATTGAGAAGAGGATAGCAGATTATACATTCATCCCAGCGGGTATGCTATTCTGATGTCTTGTGTTAGAAGTGCTAAGGCTGCGTTTGGTTTATCGGTTTTCTATTTTCTGTTTTCATTTTATAGGAAAATGCAGTTTTCTAAAAAAAGTAGTGTTTGTTTGCATTTTCCCACCTCTGTTTTCTAGAAAAAGAGATCATTTTTTGGAAAACTAGAGAATATCTAAAAGTCATTTTCCAAGAAATGAGAAAATACGGTTTTCTAGAAAATGAAAAGGAAATGACTCAAACCAAACACACCCTAACTTTTTGTCTTTTCCTATGATAGCTGCACCTAATGTTCTATTTTAGACTATGACAGAAGGAAAATACGATTCAAGGGTATGTGGAACTGGTATGAATAGAGGGGATGACATACTTGAACCCTTAAAATTACAAAGCATATTATGGAAGTATGTTAGAAAGTAGAATTACTTAAGTTATATGAAACCAAAATGTTGGGAAAATAGAATATTTTGGACCAGAACCAGTGGAGTCGTGTAGGTGCTGTGTTTTACCGTGATACTGTGATAGTATATTTTACACATTTGATTCTTGTTTTTCCCGTGAATTCTTGAATGACTGACTATATAAGGATTTTGTGCTTGCTATTATTATCAAACGTTGTGGTCAAATTGAAGACAATTATAACTTGTAATGGTGTTGGAGAATTATCATAATTCATCAGGATATGCACTTTAAATTAACTGACAAAAAATGCATACACTTATATGGTAAATTTCTAGTGGAAATAGAATGGCTGCCATTTTACTTTATGCAAAAAGTGCAATGTGCCGATTATTAGATAATAAATGTGAAAACTTTCTGGTAATATTGGTTTGTATTTGAGAGTTGTATTGGTTACTAGGTTGACATCAAGTAGGACTTTGCTACTCATTTACTGCTAGCCATTCTGGTCTGATTCGTGATTTTGATCGATTAGTATTGATTTCTACCGAGTTTGATGAGTTCCTACTAATTTAATGCTAATCATTCTGTTTTATTTGTGATTTGACTGACTACTATTGACTTGTCTTGTAGCTTGTTGTGTGCTTTATCTTTTTCACTCTCTTGTGCCTTATACAAATTTTGTAGAACATGGGGAAGGTCTTCAAGTTCTACATTATGAAGTTGGGCAGAAATATGAACCTCATTATGACTATTTCTTTGACAAATTTAACATTAAGAATGGAGGTCAGCGAGTGGCTACTCTTCTAATGTATCTGTATGTCTCCGTCTTTACATCCTCAATATCTTTGTGTTTTATGTTTCTTCAAATTATTTTGCTGCAATTATTGTTGTTTTACGTGTGTGTGTGTGTATGTTTAGTTCGGATGTTGAAGAAGGCGGCGAGACCGTTTTTCCCAATGCCAAAGTAAACAGCAGCTCTTTACCGTGGTACAATGAGTTATCAGACTGCGGAAAAAGAGGTCTTGGTCTTAAGCCAAAGATGGGAGATGCATTGCTTTTCTGGAGTATGAAGCCTGATGGCACTGATGATACATTGAGTTTACATGGTTGGTTGATTCTCACTACTATTCTAAGGAAATGTTTTTGGTTGAGTTTCATTCTAAATTTTAGCTTTTTAGACATATGATCATATGGCTATCCATTTTAACGATGCTTACAGGTTCGTGTCCTGTGATCAAGGGAAATAAGTGGTCTTCCACAAAGTGGATGCATGTACGTGAGTACCATTGATGCAAAGGTATTCTTTATCTTAAGTCAATTGATGAGTGTTGTTTCATATTTCTGTAACATTTCTCCATGTTCAAAAGTTAATTTTGGAGCGAAATCAATTTTTCTATGTTGCCTGGGTGATTACAATTTGGAATAGAGGGAGAAGTTGATGCAGAACAGCAATCATTTGAAAAGTAGAGAAAAAAAAAAGAGGAAGAGCCTACTAGATAAAATAGGGGGGAATGAATTACATTTTTCTATCGCTCAAAATGCCTATCGTGGTTATCTTATCGACTATGCTCGGCCACTTCACTTGCTTGGATCCTTGATGTTCTGCAAACTTAACTTAGGGTCAGTTTACTTTGATAGAAAATAGGAGGGGAGGAGAGAAGTGTCACAGAATATTACAAATTGATGGAGTTTCAAATGTAATCTTGTTAGCCTTTCTCTGTCTTCTGATTTCTCATCCAAGTATTCACTTGCATGCCAATATTTACCTATATTTTTCACCCTTCTATATAATAATTTGTTTTTGATTTATTTTTCTTTGCAGATCTCGCTAACCAATCATTGTCTGTCAAATCCCTCTTGGCCCAGCATAATAACAACATTCTTCGCTGGTGAACAGCCAGATATATTAGAATACAGTCCCATAATTTTGTTAACATGCATTGATGCATAGCATATCAATAGTTCTGTGAACTGATATGTTTGTCTGCCGACATGTAAACGAACAAATTTTCCCATTTGCAAACAAATATGAACAAATTTTCATTAGGATTTTAAAAGCATATTGTATCATGATATATGGAATAAAAATGTTTATCAACATGTATGCAATAGAATAAGAATGTGCCTGCCTTAGTTTTTCTCTCTCAAAACTTCAGCTTGTTAATTGAGGACAATAATTGATGAGATTTGAACACCAGGCTTCATGCTTTGAGATCCTACCAAAGTTGAATAGTTAATATGTTAGATGTTTACATGTTTAACATGATAAATATTATAGTTACTCATTTTTTTATGAAATGAGTGCCGTTGTTAAGTCAGCATTGTGGTCTTTATATATATACGATACACATGTATGCAAGGTTTTAAGTTTCGACCCGTGCCGATGTTTCGGTCCCACACCGGAACGATACGGTTTCGGTATCGTATCGTTTCGTGCCGGTATGGTTTCGGTATTTTTTATTTATATATAATAATTATTAGATAAATATATATTTATTGTGTATAATTTAAAAATAAGTTGTATGTTGATTTGATATAAGTTTTCAATTATTGAACAACTTAATATTGTTAAGAAAACAATTAAATATAACTTTCTTTAAAGAAAATTGATCTATCAATAACTCGAAATAAAATTGATACATTACAATATGTTACCTAACTAATACCAAAAGAAGTGACGTGAATCAGATGAAGATATTGGTTCTTGTAGCATTCTGCTTAGATCAATTCCATAGTTCTGTAACGCCCAAATTAAATAAGCATCCCATGACATGGAATATTGATACTGATTTCTCCACATGTCCATCAGTGTATCTCGATTCATCACTGGAAGTTGGACTTGAACTGGCACCATTGAAATCGGAACAGGTACAGGCACAGGATAAGGATAAACATATGCCTCTGAACTGTGGTATGATGGATCACCATATGATGCATCAGAGCTATAATAAGAAGGCTGAGAGTATGATGAACTTCGACCAGAATCAATGTCAGCTAAACTCTGTCGCATATCTTGATAATTGTGAGCTTTCTTTTGTTTGTCATCCTTATTTCGACGTTGATATTGAATAGGTCTAGCTCCATGATCATCATCTTGAGTTGCATGTGTGTAATCTGCCTCACATGTCCATGGCTCCGGTGCTTGAGTAGAGGGATCATAATTTTGACCACCAGATGCATCGCCACTATCATCACTTGCATGAGTACTTGCACTGCTATTAACTTCTCGTCGGACTACAGTATCAGAAGGTGATGATGTTTCATCACTGTCATCATGTTCTTGTTCATCAATTGCATCAAGTGGATTTTCTCTAATTCTCAATTGACCCCTTCCTGTAAAAGCAGGAGGCTTGACTTTTTCTTTCTTTTTAGTAAAAACTGCAGGAGCTTTACCTTTATCTGTGAACTTTGGTTGGGTTTGGGATGTTTCAGAATGTCTTGATCGAGATCCAGAAAATCGAAATTCTTGATCAAAAGCTTCATCATAATCTTCTCCCTCCCTGATATCTCCTGTAGTTTGTATTGTTTCAATCTGTTGAGTAAGAAATTGAGATGGTCGTGGTGGGTCTCCTGCTTCATCAAGTAATGGATTTTCAGCCTCAATAGCGCTCCACCAATCCATCATTGGATCATTCTCATTTTGGACAAATCCAATATCAAATGGGTCTACATCACCAGCCTCTTGTTCTTCATTTTCTTCTGTTATTGCTCTTAATTGAAGACGCATATTATAATGAACATAGACCATCTTCTCCAATCGACGATAAGAAAGACGATTTCTTACTTTTGTATGAATGAGGGAGAAAGTTGACCAATTTCTTTCACAACCACTTGAAGATGTTGTCTGTGAGAGAATTCGTACTGCAATCTTTTTCAAATTTGGAGCTGATCCTCCATATTGTAACCACCATTCAGCTGTAAGATAAATAAGAACAAAATTAAAATAATATTTTTATTTGCTGACAATAATTAATAATAATTTTTACTATATTTACCTGCATCCATTTTATATCTGCATGACACTGCAATAGGATCACTAAAAGAACCATATGCCTCTCAAAATAATCGGCTTTCATTAATAGTCTCAGCAATTGATTCTCTATTTGTTTGTAGTCTTGATATCACATGTCTGAGGGCTTGTAATAAATCATCATTTGTGTCAAGATTATAACGGTATTGATATGCCGGATTGAGATAATAACCTGCAATAATTAAACATATATAAAAATGCAATTATTAATAACATTATTAGAAATTCTTTATTAAAAAATACGTACCTGCTAAATGAATATATTTTCCCATTTGATCGTCCCATCTTGTATTGATTATATCAATGTAATGTTGATATTTGGTTGGTGATTGAAGACGTCTCTTAATTTCCTCTTTTGCTTCATGAATTAGACGGTAAACGTTGCCCATTTGTGGCTTCCTGTCCATATCGACTTTACGTAGAACAACGTATAAAGGTTCTATTGCTAGAAGAATATCTGCAATATAGTCCCAAAATCTAACAGATATAATAATTTTTTGCACCTCTTTACCTTCGGCTGTGCTAGAATATCGAGAGGCTTCCCAATCCTCAGAAGAGAACATGGCTTTCAATCCAACTTTTTTTTGATTCAACGATTTTAACAGGAGAAAGTGAGTGGCAAACCTAGTCGCTCCTGGTCGTAGAATCTCACCATTGATAAATTTCCTTATTAATTCATGAACCCAATGATGATTATAGAGGAATTTTGTTAAAGATTGACCTTTTTTCACTACCTTCTTCACTATATCGAGTTTACCAATATCTCCCATCATCAAATCGATACAGTGTGCTGCGCATGGTGTCCAAAATAATGTTTGATATTTTTGCTCCAATAATTCTCCAGCCCTCTTAAAGTTGGCACCATTATCTGTAATTACCTGCACTATATAATCTGCACCTATCTCTTGAACTACACTATCCATCAAACGATATATGTAGGGTGCATCATGAAAATCTGTAGTTGCATCAATAGATTTATGAAATATCACCTTTCTATTGCAGTATAGTAGAAAGTTGATAATACTCATCCGTGTAGGTCCTGTCCAGCCATCACACATCAACGTAACTCCATATAAGCTCCATTGCTTTTTGCATGATAGGATCCAAGTTTTGATCTCCTCCACTTGTTCATTTAAATATGAACCAGCAATTTCATATGCAGTCGGAGGCTGAATACCAGGACCAGATTTTTGGATGTTGGACACCATGCTACGGTAGTATGTGTTGTTTGCTGCATTAGGAGGAATATGATTAAAATGAAAAAATTTTGCAATGCTTTTACCGATTGATTTCTTCTTCTCTTTTGTGTATGCATCATCAATCCTAGTCTGTTTGCTAGCTTGGTCTGGAAATGCCAGTGGATCAATATCAGCAATATCAACTGCACGTCTTCGTCCCATAGAAGAAAAAAACCGACAAATACCACTTTGTGTTGAAGTACTACGAAAACTTGCACTCCTTCCTAATGTCGGTGCAGTAGTTGAGTCACTTCTACTAGTACCAGCTGAGTCACTTCTATGTCGCATATTTTGCTCATAGTCATATTGAGTTCGTGAGGCATTGATAGCTGCTAAAAAATCTCCATCGTTTGAAACATCACTACGATCTTCAAATTCATCATAAATTGGCTCTCTAGATATTCAACTATCAAGAAGATCACGTTCTCATTGTTGTTTAGACTTTATTACTTTGTAACCTTCAAGTTCTTCTTTCATTGCACGACGAACTTCTTGAGAAACTTTTGGACAATTCGAAACATCTGGATATCCACCAGCAAGATGTTGCTTTAGGCGTGTGACCCCGCCACCTCGTCCAATCATATCGCAATGTAAACATTGCCAATGGAATCGATTCTCTAATTGGCGTGCGTGTCTCCAAGCTGGATCAGATTGATGTTTGGATGCCATTACCTATGTCTTATAAAAAATTAAGAATAATTCACATTGTTAGCTCAAATAATAGTCATCATTGTCAAGAACAATTTTATCATTATAAACAAACAAATTAAATATATAAAACTATAAAAGACAACTTCATTAAAGTAATCTACTACAACACATTTTTATCAAGTAAACTTGGAACAATAATTTTAATTATTTAAATAATATATATTTAAAATGATAAAAATATTAAAATATTAATTAAATATAAAATAATAAATATAATAAATAATTATCAGATTATAAAATAATTTTTATAATTTTTTTAGATTTTATTTAGGGTTTTTAAATTTTTTTTAGAATTTTAAAATAATATTTAAAATAGAAAAATAAAATCAGAAAATTCCTTAAATAAATCTATTTAATTTTTTGAATTAAAAAAGGAAATGCTGAATTTAAATAAATACTTTTATTTATTTTTTTTTTAATTTACGGGAGGAAATCGGGAAATTCCTGATTTCTGCCGCCGAGCCAAAATGGCTTCGCCGTCGAGATCCGCCGGAGCCGCCCGGCGCACGACTCCAGCAGCCTCCGGCGAAGATTCCGGCGATGCCGGAGGCTTCCGACGACGTCGCCGGAGATCCACGTGTCTCCGACCCGCGGAACTATCCGCCGAAGATGGAGGAGCCGGGCGTCCAGCTCCACCACCGTCCGGCGAGGCATCCGGCGACGCCGGAGGCTTCCGGCGACGCCGGAGGCTTCCGGCGACGCCGGAGGCTTCCGGCGACGCCGGAGGCTTCCGGCGACACCTCCAGCGACGCCGGCGAGTCCCGCAATGCCTCCGGCGAAGCTGCGGAGATCGTTTGATCATACCTGTCGCTGCCGCGCCGCCCTTCGCTGCTGTGCGTCCACGCTTCGACTTCGCTTCGCTGCGTCTTCGTTGCTGCTCACCACCGGAGCTCTTCCGTCCTCTTATAGCCGGAAAAAAACTGCGAGACAGGCTGGCGCACCGACGCACGCGCGACAGAAGGAATCGCGTGCCGTGCGCGTTCGCTGTGCCGCGAATCTCGCTGTCGCGCGAGACAGGCTGTCGCCACTGTCGCCACTCGCCGCTGTCGCGTGTGCTCGCGTCGAGACGCTGGCCTTCCTCGTGTCGGTTTCAGCGAACGGGCGGAACGATACTGTTTCGCCCATTTCGTCCGAAACGGCTCGAAACCTAAATCACTGCATGTATGGCAAAACCAAATAAATTACTAACTGCCGGGATATTTTAAGTTTCACATACAATTTCTCTTATTATGCTTGCATTTATAAGATACCATGGGAATCAACTTAAATGATTTTTTTTTAACAATTTTATTTTGACACCCTCTAACTCTTCTATTTTTATACTTTCGTACAAAAAAAAGTCAGAAGGTGGTTCACATGGCCTACGGCCTCTGCTGTAAAAAATTATTATTTGTCTTTATATCATATTGATTGTATTTATTTGAATGATAATCTGATTAAAATAACCAGTAAATAAACGATCAAAACTCTATAATATTTATTACATTTTAAATAAATATTATTACATCATGATCCACTATCTAGAAACTCATATGTTGTTTCTACAATATGCAAAAATTAATTGTTAACATCTACGACGTTGGTTATATATCATTTTTATTTTACTTTTCCGAATGATAGCCCATTTAAATAATATTTCAACTAGTAAATCAAACGATTATATTTCAAGTGAATATTATCTAATTATGATCAAGTAGAAACTAGTATGTAGCTTTTACAATGTGTAACAGCTCATTGACAGCTTCTACACATAGAATAGTATTGAATATAGGAGTATTTTCGGGGTGTTCATTTGACTTTTTTTAAGAAAAAGAAATGCTAATATGATGTTTCAATTAATTTGGCGCACCTTTTGATTTTTACTCTTTTATTTATTTGATTTTATCTTGTATGTATTTGTTATCTTACATAGTAGTAGATGGGAAATTTTTATGGGATCGGATCGGTCATCCCAGGTTCATCTATTACCTGCTTTATTTTTTTTTCTTTTTAACATTGCCATTATAGACCCCGACTAAGCTACAACGGTAGTGTACCTATGTAGTCTCGTATGTACTTATGGTTTGATTCTCAATTATATCGTATTATAAGATATTTTCCTCTCATGGGATGTTAAATTTGACATCTACTATGAATACTTTCTGATTTTTCTAACGATAAATTTTCGTAGAATTTAATCGATTATCTATAATATTAGAAAATTAAATATATATATATATATATATATATATATATATATATATATATATATATATATAGCATTGCCGATATAATATATCCAAACTTATTTATTACAAAATTATGAAGCTCCAAGGAATAGTGGTTTATCTTAATATAAACTCCAAACCCCAAAGTCTCCATGTGATTTATGGAGCTCAAGCAATTATTCCGAGAACATCATTCATGACTTGGTCCAACGAACCAATTTTGTGGTATAGATATATGTGTGGGTTCATTTTCTTGAAATTAAATGTCCTTCCACATCCCTTGATATTTGATTATGGGACCGACGATGACAAAAACTAGCGAAATCATCACCTTCAATCAATCAATCAATCAATATCCTCTGGGTCTCTTTCATCCTAAGGAAAGTTGAGGAAGGCAACTTATTTGTTGTCCTTCAAAATTTAATAAATATAAAAATTATATATGATCATCTCGCAGAGTGAAGTGGACTCCCAAGAGTGAAGTAGATCTGAGTACTACTGATGCTAGCTCCGACCTGCAAAGAAATGACCGTTAGCAATCCGCCGAGAAAAGTCCCTGGCAAGACCCTCTAACGGTCAAGTCAGTCTCCGGTGGAAGAGTAGGAAGCAATAAAATAGTAGAACAGTAGAACAAATACTTGTGCGCGCGTACCTGCGAAGTAGAATGCGGAGGGGCTTATATAGCCGAGGGAGCTGACAGCTGCTACCTGTCTGCCCACGTCTGCCATTTTTTGTCTTATGCGGGGCAGGGTAAGATATCTCATGTGAGGGCAGGGTAAGGGGCGCTGTCAGCTCGCCGACTGACATCGTCCGACGCCGCTCGGTCTGACCCAAGCATGGGTTGGCGTGGTATGGACAGGAGGGTACTGTGTCGGCGGGATACTTGCGATTCAGGCACGAATGGTGTCAGGGAAGTACAGAGTGTTAGTAGGAGCCCTAGAGCCAATTATGTGATGATTGACTAGGGACATTTTGTATCATATTCTATCATTAATAAAGGTATGTTTGGTTATTATACTTACTTTGTATTTGTGTCAAATAACTAAGTATAATAATGTCCTTGGGTAGTAGGTTCTTATCTACATTATATCGATTGGTTGAATCGATAGTGAGATAATGTAGAGAACACTACACTAAATTATTCCTAGTCAAGTATTAATATTCAAAGACAATATTAATACATGAAGACTAGCATATAGGTCAACTGATGACTTGAGCTCACAAGTCATGGATATGTGATATCAAGTTGACACATGAGTATACATTAGAGAATGTGTACTGAATTGACCCGCCATGAAAAAGTTTCATAGATTGTCATATGAGTGTCATAAACTTTCTCATGTGACTATTAGTATGAATAGTCCTTTGACCTGAAGTCACTACGATTTCCTACATAAGGAGTTATGTACTTTGGTATCGTCAAATGTCACCCGTAACAGGGTGGACTATAAAGGCAATCACTGGGTATGTAATGAATTATGCGGAGGAATGTGAGTGATGTAAATGGGATCTATCTCTCCCATGTGACGGGAGTGATATCTGTGGGCCCCTTGATCGAGTAGGACTACTAAAACGTATGACCATGCACAAATGAGTCAATATGAGATATTGAGCTCATTTGTTTGAGTGAGTCTACTCGGGGATCAAGAAACACAAAAATTGATCGAGGATGACACGGTCTATGCCTCATTGGTCAATCTAGATATCAAGCATAGAAGGACAAGGTCAAAAATTATCATAGTCACGGAGGTTTAGTCGGATCTCGACTTTTCTTGTTACTTGGGTAGCAATGATGCATTGCTAGATGCCACTCATTGCTTATGTGTCTAAAGCGTTTAGGCGCATTGCCAACGTCACGAGAATCTATTGGGTCACACACTAAGAACATGATGCTTTGGAAAATCAGATCGGGAGCCCGAGTTAGGAACTCGGGAAGTCTTCTCGGGAGCCCGAGTTGGGAACTCGGGAGATCTAATTGGGAAATCAGATCGGGAGCCAGAGTTGGGAACTCGGGAACTCTGATCGGGAACCCGAGTTGGGAACTCGAGAGATCTGATCGGGAGATCAGGTCGGGAGCTCGGGACAGGAGCTTGGGAGACTCGGGTCAGGAGCTCAGGGACTTGGTCGGGAGCTCGGCGCTCGGCATGCTGGGTCGGTGCTCGATCGACTAGGTCGGGAGCTCGGCGCTCGACAGACTGGGTCGGAAGCTCGGTAGACTAGGTCGAGAGCTCGGCGACTTGCTCGGCAGACTTGGTCGGGAGACCTGATCGGAAGCCCAAGAGGCCCGGTCGGAATTGCAGGGGAAATTCATTAAAGTGTTTAATGAAGGAAAGAGAAAAGTCTCTCTTCATTGGATGAAGAGAAGGTGAAAAGTCACATGAAAAGATGTGCTCTTTATTGGCTTTAATGAAGGGAAATCAAAGAGACAAAAGACTCTTCATATTTATGGGATGAGTATAAAAGAGAGTCTAGTCATTTTGAATGAGTTGTGTGTGTCTTTCCCTTCTTCCCTTCCTCTCTTCTTCCTCTTCTCCATCTTGGCATAACCCTTCTTGGGTTATTGGTGGTCTTGTGAACCTCAAGTTGCTAGCACAACTAAGGTAGTTCTTCCCGAAGTTGAGAGATCGTGTCCGTGTGGATACACATAGAGGCACGGACGTTTGAACGTGCAAGAGATCCGATGCATCTTGGACGAACGGGATAAGCGAAAGGGCACGCTCCAAAGGTATACACTGTAGATAGATCTATTAGATAGATGAACTTCGTACGAGTTTTTCTTTCTCATGGATCGCTCGAGGGATCTTGTTTCCGCGTGTTTTTGTGTTTTGTACCGGGAGATCCCAACACAGAGTCAGTGGGATATTCGCGATTCGAGCACGAATGGTGTCAAGGAAGTACAGAGTCAGCGGGATATTTGTTATATGGGCACGAACGAGATAAGGCCTGTGTCGACCCTCGTACCACGTCTGTCAGCATAAGGTTAGGGGGCGGATGTTATTAAGAAAGGGACAAATCCCCAGCTAGATCACCGACCGGCCGACCCAAGCAAAATCGGGTCGTGCAATTAATATCTCAGAGTGATGCAAGGCCATCCCTAAGTTAGGGAGTGCTCAAGTACTCGGGCTTGATCAATCCGTCTGATCTGGGGTTGTATGATTAAGGCGTCGAGAGAACATCGACTGGATTCCCACCAGATGTGACCCAGATGGCCCTAGGCTCGGCAGTCGATACCTCTCATTAAGGGCTGATGTAGCAGTGCCTCGGGTGTCGGACGAGGTCGAACACTCGACGTCTTTCCCCGGGGCTCGGGTCGGGATACATCTAACTAACCGCTTAGTCGGGTGCTCCGAGCCGAGCGGGCCTTGAGCTTATGGTCCCGCCAGCCAGACCAGTCCACTTGCACTCGATGGACCCGATCTATCCTTATGTGGTGCTAGGCTGGCCAACCGAGCTATTCGTGAGCTAGCCCGGGATCATTATTGATTTCATCCGTGACAATGATCGAGGTGGCTGGAATAACATGTTAAATGTGTAATTTATTTATTTATTTATTTTTAATTCTAGAGTTAAATTAATTAGATTTTATCTTTAAGATTTAGTAGTTGAGTGTTTGAGTTAAGTATTAATCAAAGTAAAAAAATTAGCAGTTGAGTTATTTTATAGGTGCTCACTGGATATATATTTTGGATGCAAATAGTATTTTTTTTATTTTTTTACTCCGCGTTAAGTCAATTAGGTTTTGTCTTTAGAATTTATGAATTGAGTTATAATATTCAAGCTAAAAAAAAATAAAAATAAAAAAATTTTAGATGCTCACAAAATATAGTATGCGTATTTAGGATTTAAGAACAAAAATTATTTTTTAAAAAATCAAAAGAAAAGAAAATTGAAAGACCTAGATCAAATCCAGGTGCCTTAATCATACAAGCACGAATGAAAATGATCACGCAACGTACTGTATCACTGTTTTATATATAGAGAGAGAATTGCTTTGTTGCGGATCACTCATTGTGCACCCTTACGTGCCTACCTCCCAATTGGTTGGGTGGTGTTTATACGCGTCCAACCGTCTGATTTGACCAAAACTATAACCTAGGAAGGGAAGGTAAACCCTAGAGGGAAGACTACTGAATTCTAGCTAGATTAGAGTCAAAATTCAACCGTAATTAATCATGGTGGTCGTGATCAAGAGGCCTCAATTGATTGAGGAGTCCTCAATTAATTGAGGAGTCCTCAATTAATTGAGGAGGCTCTCCTCAATCGATTGAGGTCTTTTCTGTTGCGGTCATGCATAGGCGCATATATATGTTGGAGCAATATATGGTCCGGAGTGACCATGTGTTTTGATGTTTGGGCAAAGGGTTTAAGTTAAGTTCACCCTTGTATTTGATATGTGTATGCGAGTATGCAGATTTGCAGGATACACATAGACTTAGCTAGATGGCTTCGGGTCTGGTGAAGGATGGCATGAGGAGATGAGCCGTGGGCTTGTATGCATTCGAGGGACCGTGGACAAAGCAAGAACGATGAGCCTGTTGGATCGAGAGAATACGATAGAGGGGGGGTGAATATCGTAAAACGTTTCGGATTCGAGATTAAGAGAATTAGTAGCGAAATTTAAAACACAACGCAAAGAACTCTAGCGATTTACTTGGTTCGGAGTCGCGGTCGGCTCCTACTCCAAGGCCGACGGTCGTTGACCGTTTACTGCGGGCAATTCTATATGTGCGCAAAAAGGTTTACAGACAGATATTACAGTTGAAGTACAGTAAACTTAAAAAGTCAGCTCTTTGTTACCGACGCCCGGTGTGGATTGTATTTTGGAGCAGAGGGATGTCGTCGGCGCTTGTATCTCGAGTTAGGAGGTTTCCGGGGCAGAGCGCTTGAGTAGAAGAGCGTATTGGCGTTTGAAGAAGTGATGTTGAAGCCTCAGGGGTCGAGCCCCTTTTATAGCAGGTCTGGGGGCGCCCGGGACGTTGGGGGCGCCCTCCACGTGTCCTCCGATCCGTAACTCTCTCGGCCAGCTCTAATCCCTCCAAAATCGGGATCGAGCTTTGACGGAGGCGCCCGGGAAGCAGGGGGCGCCCGGGTTGACTCAGTCTGCTGGCTTCTCGCTGGCTTGAACCTTATCTGCCTCGTTGGCTTGGACCCAGGGCGCCCGGAGCATCCGGGGCGCCCGGGAGCACGGGGGCGCCCCGCCCAGTGAACTGCCGAAGCACATGTTTGCTTAACTTATTTTGCCTTGACCTTGGGGGCGCCCGGGACACTGGGGGCGCCCTACTCAGCTGTTGCCTCTCTCCTTTGAGACGTTCTGAGCTGCAGAAACTCATTCCTTCGGTCCTGCATTCAGGGTTAGTCCAAAACAACACAAAGCAATCAAGTATTAGGTTTATACAACCTTAGCTGTCTTGGTTCTGACTTTGGGTCTCCAAAATGGAGCCCTAGGTCGAACCGACGCCTACTGTTCCCTCGACGGGGAACGCGTCCTCACCTACTCCTCTCAGGAGAGTTTACCTTTTGCCAACCGGCTCCTCCGGTTGGACTTTTGCCCGATGCACCTAACCAGGTCTTTGTGCCCACCTTCCGAGCATGTCTTCGTGCCCACCTTCCGAGCAGGTCTTCGGTGCCCAGCCCCCGGCCAGGTCTTAGTGCACAATTCCTCGAACCAGGTCTTCGGTGCCCAGCCCTCGGCCAGGTCTTAGTGCCCAGTCCACGACCAGGACTTATTGCCCAACCTTATGTCAGGACTTAGTTGCCCAGCCCACAGCATGGACTTATTGCCTAGATTACCTAGGACTTTCCTGCACACTTAAGTAACTTTATTAGATCACAAATGATACTTAACTTTGAACCCTTTGCCAATATCAAAACAAGGTTCGATATGGTGCTTCCTGCACCAACAGAGCCGAGGGAAACACACTTCAAGGCATATGCGAAGGATGACATGAGGACGAGCTGGGGGTTCATATGCATTTGAGGTACGAGAGCCGAAGTTGAAAAAGACTTGAAGGCAACAGGTCGAGGCTGCTGGATGAAGAGTCGGCTGAGTCGTGAGGGTCTGAGTGCTGAGAGAATTGTACTCAGGAAGGGAAACCCTAGGTTTAGGGTGTGGGCAGTCGACTGTGCTGGTGCAGTCTGACCTGATTGTTGTTTTGGTGTTGACACCGATTTAAGTTTAGTTGAGTGAGAATTGAGTTAAGTTTGGATAAAGTCCTGGTTGGGGACTGGGCACGAAATCCTGGTGCATGAAGCCGGGTCCTAGCAAGGGAAGCTAGGTGAAGGAAATCCCGGTGAGTGAAGCCAAGTCCTAGTGAGTAAAGCTAGGTGAAGGAAATCCCGGTGAGTGAAGCCGGGTCCTAGTGAGTGAAGCTAGGTGAAGGAAATCACGGTGAGTGAAGCCGGGTCCTAGTGAGTAAAGCTAGGTGAAGGAAATCCCGGTGAGTGAAGCCGAGTCCTAACGAGGGAAGCTAGGTGAAGGAAGTCCCCGTGAGTGAAGCTGGGTATGCTGGATCGGTCTGAAGTCCGATAAAGGAGTTGACACAAACTCTCTTGATGACTGATCGGTCGGTTGACCGATCCAGAGCCGATCCAGAAAATTTCTGAGGAAACAGAAGACTTTCTGAACGGCCTGGTGACCTATCCCGGATGTCTGATCGGTCTGGTGACCGATTAGAAACAGATCAGAAAGTCACAGAGATTTATCTGGTCGGTCAGTGGGATCGATCAGAATCAGGCTGAACCGATCAGGAGGGACCCTGATCGACCAGCTGAACCGATCAGCCTTGGTTGATCGGTCAACTGGACCGATCAACACTTGGCTGATCAGTGAGCTAGACCGATCAGCCAAGGGCTGATCGGTCAGTGAGACCGATCAGCCTTAACTCGCAGTAACTCTGAAATCCCTCTGAAATCCCAGTGAGCTGGTGGATCGGTCTGGTGATTGATCCCCAATCTTTGATCGGTCAGTGTGACCGATCAGAGCTTCACTGGATCGGTCAGAATGGTACCTGATCGGTTAGGGTGACCAATCAGTGCCTCAGAACTTTAATTTGAATTACTGTCAAACTTATGATTGCTTCTGATCTCCTGCTGATTTCTTTATGATATAGTTGATTTGCTTCACTAATCAGTCTGTTGAGTGTGCAGATGATACAGAGACGATACAAACCAAGAAGGAGGGTCAATGACGACTTTAGCTACGACAAGTTTGTTTGTTATCTGTTTGCAGGATTCAACGGCTTCTGGCAGTTGGAAACTGACCTGAGGCTCAGCTGAAGAGGTCTTCAGTGGACTGAGCGCTCAGTGGAGGTCAGTGGGTCAGTGGTGACGAAGCTGTGGTTCAGTGGGTGTTGACGCGCCTGGTGATGAGCAGAAGGAAAGCTTAAGAGGAGGCTGGCGAAGCAGAGACAAGGTGAGACACAACGAGAACAAAGGGCTAAGTGAAAGTTCTGGTGTTAGAGTTGTGTACTGTGTTGTGCTCTGTGAAGCTTCTTCTTTGTGCTTTCTGTGATTGATCTGTAAGCTTCTTCTCAAAGTCTCTGTGCTTACTCTGATATCTGTCTGAGACTGTCTGTGGAGAGGTTACTCCACCGAGAAGGAGATTGGCTTATCCGGATTCATTCCGAGGCTTGATCTGCCGACGATCAAGGGATCACCCACCTCACGGACACGTCAAGGAGTAGGGGCAAGTTATCCCCGAACCTTGTAAATCTCTCTGTTAGCGTTTGTTTTCTTTCTGTGTTGTTTCTTTCTGTTCTGTATTCTTCCGCTGCTACCCTAAGTGCAAAAAGAATCAAAAGAAGCCAGTTTTTAAGTGGGTGGCTATTCACACCCCCCTCTCTAGCCATCCCAGAACCAACAAGTGGTATCAGTGCCTGAGGCTCTTTCCAACGGTTTAACACCCGAAGAGCAAAGAAGAATGACTTTGAGAGAATGCTTCAGCACCAACAGACCCCCATTCTTTGATGGAGCTGACTTCCAATATTGGAGGTCAAGCATGGAGTATTATCTGAAAACCGATATAGGAATGTGATTTTCAGTCAAGGAGGGATTCACCCCTCCAAAGGATGCTGAGGGCAAAGAACTTGAGTTTTCAAGGTGGTCAGCCGAACAGACAAGGAAAGGTGAGGCTGATGCTAAGACAGTGGTCACCCTGTAGTGTGGGATGACTAAGGAGTAACTCATCAAGGTTGGTCCTTTCACAAGTGCCAAAAATCTATGGAACAAGCTCATAGAGCTACATGAAGGCACTCGAGACTCCCGAATAGCAAAGAAGGATCTCTTCCTCAATCAACTCCAGAACCTTTCCATGAAGGAAAGCGAAACTGTAAGTGAGCTTCATTGTCGGTTCAAGGAGATTCTCAACGGTTTGCACTCAATCGGTGAGATGGTTGAGAACCGTGACCTTGTAAGGTATGTACTCAAATCTTTCCCGAGGAATGCCTTGTGGTCATCCATGGTGGATGCCTACAAGCTATCTAAGGCTCTTTCCATTGTTAAATTAGAAGATTTCTTTTGTGAAATGGAGCTACATGAACTTGCTAACAAAGGCTCAAAGGAGAAGGGTATTGCTCTTGTAGCAGGGGACAGAGGAAAGAAGAAGAAGGAGAAGAAGAAAGAAAAGGAGGAGGAGAAGAACACCCATCACATGACTCTCATGGCACTAGAAGATCCAAACATGGAGAGTAGTGGCGAGTCAAGTGATCCATCAACCGCGGCTTCATCATCTTCGGATGATGAAGAGGTAATCTCTCCCGAGTTAGATAAGTATTATAGAACTATAGCATGTTTAACTACTTTGCTTAAGATATCTAAGGGCAAGATAAAATCATTGAAATTAGAAGTAGAACAATTGAGAACCCCCAATGATAATCATATAGATGATTTGCATGTTAAGGTTCTTGAGGATGAGAACAAGGGCCTAAAGAGTGAAATTGAAAAACTCAAGAATCTTCTTGGGAAATTTTCAAATAGCTCTAAGACCTTAGATATGATCCTCAACTCCCAAAGAGTGGTCTACAATAAGGCCGGTATAGGGTATCAACCTAAGGAACCTAGCTTTATGTCATTGATGTCTAGAACCTAATTTAGATCATCAAATGCTTCTAGGGTTCATGACTTGAGAAGAAAATGACTAAGGCATGAGTGTCAAAAACTTGCATTGTAAGTTCATTAGGGCCCAAGGTTTGGGTACCTAAATTATCTATCTTTCGTATTGTGTAGCATTGGTTAAGGGGGAGCATCTATCAATATGGCTTGTTGATAATTGGTGCTCCAAACACAAGACTGAGGATATACTCATGAATGTAGTGATTTATAGAATTTCACTTGGGCAGTAGGAAAATTGTTCATACAACACATGACAGTATATCCATGCACAAGGCTACACTAAGTTCAAAATGAATCAACAAGTTTTGGAAAAAAAACTATTACATGGATGGTTTAGGTTGATATATAACTTGTTCTTACTAAGGATTGCTTAGAATGATTAGTTTTATTGTTGCAATTTATAATTTACTATAAATCTAAAGGATAGCCACAATATTAGAATAACAGCTTATGTATGCAATATCTTATTATATATCTCAGGCTTAAGCTATTCTTTACTTTTTGGAGGTGAACATAGTCGAGTATGCCAAGATGTGTTCAACAACTTTAATGTATGGTATGCTAATTTTGTTTAAGAACAGTATGAACACATAGTTTGGGCTAATTCAAAAATCATTATAAAAAACTCACGAGGCATCAACAGACAAAGAACATGAGCTTCAAAATTCAATACTTGAGTTCTATGACTTGGTGCTTTCCTTCTATCGAACTAAATCAAGGTATCAGTACTTAAATTCTAGGACTTAGCATATATATATTCAATTTCTAGGTCATCACATTTAAGGTTACCTGAATCATGTTTTTAATTTTGTATTTATGTGCTTTACTCCCTAACTATATTACTGTTATTATTAGTGGAGATGTCATATGATATGATGATCAAGTTGATATATCACCTGGAAAATGTAGATTTATTCCCTGATATGCCTGTTTATTTTGGTTAAGGGACTCATATCGTATTTCAGAAAATTTTTTCTGAAATATCAATTGTTAATGCAGTCTGATCTGGAACATATCAAAGTTTCAAAAATTTTTCTGAAATATGATCGGTCCACAGACAAATCAGTAATCTTTCTGTATCTAATAGCAACGAACCTGATCGGTCAAGGAGACCGATCAGGACTATGTGTCTGATGCAGTTTGATGCCACACTGATATACATGCATTACTGCCATATGATGCATATACATTTCTGTTGTCATGATACATTTATGGTATATGATTTTCATATGCAACTCAAAAATTACTTTTCATTTCTTTTGGTTTGGGGAGAGACCCTTGGTTAAGGGGGAGATTTTTAAACTTAATAACCAGTCTACACCCTTTTCGGTGTTTGACAAAGGGGGAGAGAATTGTTAGTTAAGTTTAGGTCTTATTATGAACCTAATTATTATAGGGGGAGGACTCAGATTCCCTTGCGATAATTAACTTTGACTTCTAATACCTAAACTTAAATCGGGTTGTCAAACAATAAAAAGGGAGAGATTGTTGGTGTAGTCTGACCTGATTGTTATTTTGGTGTTGACACCAATTTAAGTTTAGTTGAGTGAGAATTGAGTTAAATTTGGATAAAGTCCTGGTCGGGGGCTGGACACGAAATCCTGAGTGAAGCCGGGTCTTAGCAAGGGAAGCTAGGTGAAGGAAATCCCGGTGAGTGAAGCCGGGTCCTAGTGAGTGAAGCTAGGTGAAGAAAATCCCGGTGAGTGAAGCCGGGTCCTAGTGAGTGAAGCTAGGTGAAGGAAATCCCGGTGAGTGAAGCTGGGTCCTAGTGAGTGAAGCTAGGTGAAGGAAATCCCGGTGAGTGAAGCCGGGTCCTAGTGAGTGAAGCTAGGTGAAGGAAATCCCGGTGAGTGAAGTCGGGTCCTAGCGAGGGAAGCTAGGTGAAGGAAGTCCCCGTGAGTGAAGCTGGGTATGCTGGATCGGTCTGAAGTCCGATCAGGGAGTTGGCACAAACTCTCTTGATGACTGATCGGTCGGTTGACCGATCCAGAGTCGATCCAGAAAGTTTTTGAGGAAACAGAAGGCTTTCTGAACGGTCTGGTGGCCGATCCCGGATGTTTGATCGATCTGGCGACCGATCAGAAATAGATCAGAAAGTTACAGAGATTTATCTGGTCGGTCAGTGGGATCGATCAGAATCAGGATGGACCGATCAGGAGGGACCCTGATCGGTCAGCCACCTGGCTGATCGGTCAGTTGACCGATCAGCCAATCAGCCTTTGGCTGATCGGCCAACTGAACCGATCAGCCTTGGCTGATCGGTCAGCTGGACCGATCAGCCTTAACTCGCAGTAACTCTGAAATCCCAGTGAGCTGGTGGATCGGTCTGGTGACCGATCCCCGATCTTTGATCGGTCAGTGTGATCGATCAAAGCTTCACTGGATCGATCAGAATAGAGTCTGATCGGTCAGGATGGTGCCTGATCGGTCAGGTTGACCAATCAGCGCCTCAGAACTTTAATTTGAATTACTGTCAGACTTCTGATTGCTTCTGATCTCCTGCTGATTTCTTTCTGATATGGTTGATTTGCTTCGCTAATCAATCTATTGAGTGTCTAAATGATATAGAGACGATACAGACCAAGAAGGAGGGTCAATGACGACTTTCGTTACGACATGTTTGTTTGTTATCTGTTTGCAGGATTCAACGGCTTCTGGCAGCTGGCAACTGACCTGAGGCTTAGCTGAAGAGGTCTTCAGTGAACTGAGCGCTCAGTGGAGGTCAGTGGGTCAGTGGTGACGAAGCTGTGGTTCAGTGGGTGTTGACGCGCCTGGTGATGAGCAGAAGGAAAGCTTAAGAGGAGGCTGGCGAAGCAGAGACAAGGTGAGACACAACGAGAGCAAGGGGTTGAGTGACGGTTCTGGTGTTAGAGTTGTGTGTTGTGTTGTGCTCTGTGAAGCTTCTTTTTCGTGCTTTCTGTGATTGATCTGTAAGCTTCTTCTCAAAGTCTTTGTGCTTACTTTGATATCTGTTTGAGACTGTCTGTAGAGAGGTTACTCTACCGAGAAGGAGATTTGCTTATCCGGATTCATTTCGGGGCTTGATCTACCGACGATCAAGGGATCGCAAACCTCACGGGCACACCAAGGAGTAGGGGCAAGTTATCCCCGAACCTTGTAAATCTCTCTGTTAGCGTTTGTTTTCTTTCTGTGTTGTTTCTTTCTGTTCTGTATTCTTCCGCTGCTAACCTAAGTGCAGAAAGAATCAAAAGAAGCCAATTTTTAAGTGGGTGGCTATTCACACCCCCTCTCTAGCCATCCCAGAACCAACAGACTGATGCTTGGATCAGTCGACTGATGAAGTACACAGAAAGATCAGTCGACTGATCTTAGGTGCAGTCGACTGGTATCGGCTGGAATTCGATCGTTGGGCTGTAACGTTCGAATCCAAGTGGACCAGTCGACTGTAGCTGGCACCAGTCGACTGGTAACAGCTATTTCAGCTAATGAGCTCTATTTAAGATAACTTAGTTTGGCTGGGAAAAGGTTGACGAAATAAGTTTGGATAAAGCTTATTAGTAGTCTCCAAGTGATCAGGGATTGTCAAGAGTTTGTGGTGAGGTTTCTCCACCCACAAGGAGCGACAAGAGCTAGTCGGAGGTCTTCCGGGGACTCATCCACTGACGGATCGGGATTGTCCACCTTACGGACAACCGTGGAGTAGGAGTTTTATCTCCGAACCACGTAAATCGGGTTGTCTCTCCTAGTTGTTAGTTTTAGTTATTTGTTATTTCGCTTGCGCACTAACAACGTGTAGGAAGAGAACCGCGATCGAAGTGGGTGATCGACTATTCACCCCCTCTAGCCGTACGTACCGGTCCCAACAAGTGGTATCAGAGCTGGGGTCGCTTGTCTACGGACTTATCGCCGAGAGAGCAAAAGGCTAAAGGAAATGACGTTTGAAGAATGCTTAGGGGACGCCATCAATGTTCCACCTTCCTTCGACCATGAGAGTTTCTATTATTGGAGGATGCGGACAAAGACGTGGTTCGACATGGATTGAGATCTCATGATTGCACTCGAGGAACCATTTGAAGTCCTAAAAGATAAACACGGGAAAAGCTCCGACCACGATATTGGAATAAGGAGCAACAAACACAATCGAAGGCGAATGATAAGGTAATATCAATTTTACTTAATGTTGTGCCTAACACTGTGATTAGTCATGTGTGAATATAAAAATGCACATAAACTATGAAGCAAGATGATAGTGCTTAATGAAAACCCTACACGGGTAGAAGAAGAAGAAGAGTCCAAGGAGATGGGTTTAATGGTCCAAGAAGAGGAGAAGGACCAATCGGATGAGGGAAAAAGCTCAACATCCGAAGAGGAGGAGAAAGAAGAAAAAGATTCATCCATTTCCTCAAGTGAAGTGAGACAAGAAGTTGAAGAACCATTCACTTCATCAAAGGGGAAAGAAGAAGTCTCCACTTCAAGGATTGAGGGGGAGGAGAGATCATCCTCAATACCGGAGCAAGAAGAAGTGTCCACCTCCACCAAAACAAAGTCAAAAGATCAAATTATTTGCTTTGGGTGCAATGAGAAGGGACACTACAAGGATAAGTGTCTATTAGGTAAAAAGGAGGTAAACCCTAAACCCAAGTCAATTTCTTTAAAATCTAACATGGGTTGTAGGGAAAAGAAGGAGAAGAAGCACATTAGGTGTTTCACGTGTAGTGAGCTAGGACACTACCACACCAAATGCTCAAGGAAAGGAGAATTCAAGAAATTAGAGCATTTGAGGAAGTGGGAAAAGAAGGGGAAGAAGAAAAGCTCACATCAAGGGGGAGCTATAAGGATAAGGAAGGTAATCTCTAACTTTAAGCATATTTCAAATTCCTCCATGCATGTTAGAAATGATGAAAATTATTTACCTATGCATAATTTTAGGTTTAGATATCATGATAAAAATAGGGTTAATGTTGCATATCAAAACCCTAGGGAATTCATGCATTATGATAAACCTAGAACCTTTAGACCTAAGGACCAAGATTTTAATCCCAAGAAAGGGAGACATATGCCTAGACAAATGGGTAGGTCTAGAAACGTCCAAGGAAGACATGTTGATTCTCGGGTTGAGAACCTAGAGAGGGAAAATCAAGCTTTGAGGGCAAAGCTTGATAAATTAGAGAAAACCCTAGATAAATTCACTATTGGATCTAAGGGCTTAGGTATGATGTTGGGGATTCAAAAACCCAACAATGATAGATCGGGTCTAGGATACTGATTTAAGTTCTCTAATGCTATGGAGTAGTCATATGCAAGGGTGTCATATGACTATAAAAGGAGAAGGCTAAGAATGACAAGGGAAAGCCATTTAAAGGGAAGAAGAAGAACTTAACCTAGGACAAGGTGTCCAAAGTTAAGAAGGTTGGGGTTGTAGGCCAAAGGTCACTGGAGGGTCACCGGTGTGACCTTGTAACTATAGATGAGTCACCTAGGGAGGTGACTAAGGCTAAGAGCTCAAGGGAGAGCTCTAGGAGCCAAGTTGGAACTCATGGTCAATGGATCTCGGGAGAATTTCTTCCGGAAGTCTAGATGGACCATGGAGTGTGCAAAAGGATGTGGAGACGGATTTGAAGTCTCAATCCTAGGGATTTATCACATTGGGTTTCAGGATCATGCATAAAATATGACATTGGAGTCATATTGCATGGAAGTTGATTTTTGATGTATAGATGTCATGTAAAGCAATGCTGGGGATGCATTGTGGTTTGGTATGGGCAGATACATCAAGAGGAGATTAAAACTAGGACTTTAGGGTAAGGTTAAATTGGACCATTTAGATAGTTTTGAGTTTTGTATCAATTTTGGGATTGATGATAGATACATTTTTGAATGTATTTTTTCCAAGAAAACACAGGTACCACAAACCTCTCCATAAAATTTGGGAATTTTTGAAGATTTGTGGAATTTCTGGTGCATTTCTGAAATTGGGTCAGAAATGCTGAAAATAGAGTTTTCAGTGTACCAGTCGATTGGTAGAGGGGGCAGTCGACTGGTAACAGTGCTTTTAGAGAGAGACTAGCTACTGTATGATTTTTCGATGGGGATCAGTCAACTGATAACTGTCTCAGTCGATTGATATAGGCTGAAACTGTTTTTCAGCGATCGAAAAATGTCATAATGATGAAAAACAAGTGTATAATCTTATGGGGGTTAATACATTTTGTTTATGATCATTAGAGGTTAAAGGATCTAATAAGAGGGCGATTATTGGAGTCCTTTTGATGTGTGGTAAAGGGGAGAAGTGTTAGGTTTAAGTGGGAAACCAAACACGCCTTTGCAAGAAATCCTAGGTCAAGGGTTTAGGGTTTAGGGTAAAAGGGGAGCATTGTTGCTCATTGATTGGCAAAGGGAGAACCTTGAAGAGGTTCTTAAAAAGCCTTTGTAAGTCCAATATAAGGGAGCCTTGGAGAGGTTTTAAAAAGCCCGGTTTAGTAAATCCTAACTCTTGGGGAGGTTAGGTGTGGGGATGCCTTGTGATAGGATCCATGCATGTTTGCATTGCATACGCATTGGCGATGTAAGTCCAAGGTGAAGCCTTGGCAAAGTAAGTCCAAATGGTTATTAGCATTGTATTTGCTATTTGTTTTCTATAACTTAAACATATTGTCAAACATCAAAAAGGGAGAGATTGTTGGAGCAATTTATGATCCAGGGTAACTATGTGTTTTGATGTTTGGGCAATGGGTTTAAGTTAGGTTCACCCTTGTATTTGATATGTGTATGTGAGTGTGCAAGTTTGCAGGATACACATAGACTTAGCTAGACGGCTTCGGGTCTGGTGAAGGATGACATGAGGAGACGAGCTGCGGGCTTGTACGCATCCGAGGGACCGTGGACAAAGCAGGAACGATGAGCCGAGTGAAGCACACTTCGAGGCATACGCGAAGGATGACATGAGGATGAGCCGCGGGTTCGTATGCATCCGAGGGACGAGAGCCGAAGTCGAAGAAGGCTTGAAGGCTGTCGAGGCTGCTGGATGAAGAGTCAGCTGAGTCGTGAGGGTCCGAGTGCTGAGAGAATTGTACTCGGGAAGAGAAACCCTAGGTTTAGGGTGTGGGCAGTTGATTGATGCTTGGATCAGTTGACTGATGAAGTGCACAGAAAGATCAGTCGACTGATATTAGGTGCAGTCGATTGGTGTCGGTTGGAATTCGAATGTTGGGCTGTAACGTTCGAATCCAAGTGGACCCAGTGACGGACCCAAAATAGACTGTCACGAATGTGGGTCTCAAATTTAAAATATTTATAAAATGCTGGAAACCCTTTTTGCTATCAGAAATATGAAAGTGTAGTAAAGGGGCCACAGGTCATATTTTTCCTGGGGACTAGTTGATGTTTGTTTGATTCACGCTCGTTTTTATGTGTCGTTAATATTTTTGGGTTTCAACTAGATAAGATTTGGGTTGGTTGGAATCAACAATGAAATATCAGATAAAATGGAAAGAAACTTAGCTATGACACTTAACCCAAGTCATTCAACCAATGAACTTAAACAAATGGGAGCTTAAAGGCAACTTAGCCTAGTTTGGAAAACCAATCTAATATAAAGGCAGAATAAATGCCAATCAATGGAATAAAACAGTGCATGGCAATTTTCGCAAATAAGTAAGCTTCAACTAAAGCTAGCCACAAAATTTAGCAATCAAACTTAAAACAATTCAGCACAAGCTAATTGCAATGCGGGAGCCAACCAATGCATAAAGAATTAAGCACATCCGAATATGATTCTAATTGAACTCAAGCATCAAAGAACACTCGAAACTTCATCTGTCTTTACACTAATCAATGCCATAGCTCTATCTTGATACACAAGGAAGAAGTGAATTAATCTTGGTACGCAAAGGAGAAACTTGTGTGCCAAGACCTGATGTCAATTTCAAAGATTGTGAACTGCCATTTTCGAGATAAACTATCAATTCAGCTAGGAATATGAGGCTTAAGTAGAATGCTGTGCATAAACGGTAAGAACTCAATGCTAGCTACTGATCAATCAAGGACAAACCAAAAGGCATGATTGGCACGCAGGAAATCAGGGATAAATGAGAAGTTTAGATACTCGGCACAACAAGCTGCAGAAACTGCAGTTTTTTTTTCAGAAACATTGCAGTAAACTTTCAGAAACAAGCTGCAGAATTTTCAGAAGTGCAGAGAGGGAATTCAGCTGCAAGTTAGATGCAAAGTCTAACAAGCTACTGATGTAGAGCAATTGAATATGAGCAAGCAAACAGGATACAAGCTTCAGCAGCAAATGACTGCACTATCAAACTCAGATTCCAGCTGATGCATAGAAATGTTTTAATTTCAGAAACGTTAAAGCCGAAACAATGTGCAGAAATGTGAATCAAGTTGTAACAAAACTGATACGCATGAATTCAAATAAATTCAGAAACAAACTCAGTGCAAGGATGAATGCAAATCTCAGATTTCGAATGCAGGAATTCGGATAAACTGAAAACACAATGCAGTAATGACAACAGCCAGTAAACGCAAAACAACAAGCGAATTGGAATCGAGTGCATGAATTAAGAAAAGTTAGTGATTGATTAACATGAATTAAGAAACTATAAACTGAAACGTTGCAAAACTAAAACTGAACTGAATAGCTAATTAATTTTGATACGCAGAACAGGGGAAGAAAGAAATTGGCACGCAAGCTTGAACTAAATTCAGAAATGAATTGCAAAGAAACAAACTGATCTAATTACACTAGTTCATTACACAAACAATCTAGCTAATAAAAACACTGACTTAAAACTCTAATTAAAGCAAAAACTGTTCAGAAACGAAATACTACAGAAATTGCCTCAGAAATTCAGAAATGCAATGACAGAATTGAAGTTACGGCTAAAGAACTAAAATTAACCAATGAAACTACTCCTCAATCCTTCCCTAGCTCGATTACTCCTTGTTCGTCACGCAAGGGCTGGCCTCGAACCCGTAAACTCAGCGAACCATTGAAAAACAGCTCTGCGATTCAAATCCAGCTCACACTCTGAACCAAACTGAAATCCAAATCGATTTCCTCAATCTGGCATTGTCCAATTGCGCGGATGGTGTGGGGATGAACCAAACACTCCAGGGAACCCCTCTGGATAGCTCGGAATGATGAAGGAAGGAGCAAAACCGAGATTGAAGCAATAAATGACAGAGCTGCGGAAACCTCACAACAACTCTGTTTTGGCCAATTCGGAGCTGGAAATTCACCGAGAACCTTCCCAATAGCCTAGCAATTGATCTAGTAGAAGAATTGAGGGGTCGCGCCCCTTGGATTGAAGAAAACTGCTGAAGAAAACTGCTGAAGAAAACTAAGAACACGAAGAAGGAAGAAGCTGCGGCGGAGACGCGACCAGGAGAAAGCTGCGGGTGAATCTGATTAAATACTTAGCATTGGACGGTTCAGATTAATTTGAGAAATCCAACGGCTGATCTTGCTCTGATCTGACCCAAACTTTGATGATGATGATCAGGGGTCAGGATCTGCCTTGTGGTAGCTCAGATCCTCCAGATTTGCAACGGATGGTCCAGATCACCCTAATCTTTGAATGGACGATCTAGAGCCCTCCGAGCTTGATCCAACAGTTGATTTAGCTCTGATTGGGATGAAACCTTCAGATCTTGATCAGCGTGCTTGATCAACCCTAACCCTAGCTCGGATTGCTTCAGATGGTCCCGGATGACTCAGATCTAGACGCTTTTGAATCGGACGACCCAAATTTAATCATAATCTTGATAACTCGATCCGGGACACTTCCGACTCAAGTTTGACCCAATATGCCCTAGAGCCATGAACCTTTGATGCCTACAAAAATAGATCAAAAATTTAGTGGCCAAATAATCCAAATATGTATAAATTTACAATTAAGTCCAAAATAAGAGTAAGTTCTAAAACCTAGGGCAATTTCACAATTAAGCAATAAAAACATAGGTCAAACATGGATTAGCAATTAAAATAATCAACAAAATGGTATCTATCACCCAGCACCAGTCGACTGGTAACGGTTATTTCAACTAATGAGCTTTATTTAAGAGAGCTCAGTTTGGCTGGGAAAAGGTTGACGAAATAAGTTGGGATAAAGCTTATTAGTAGTCTTCAAGTACTCAGGGATTGTCAAGAGTTTGTGGTGAGGTTTCTCCACACACAAGGAGCGACAAGAGCTAGTCGGAGGTCTTCCGGGGACTCATTCACCGACGGATCGGGATTGTCTACCTTACGGACAGCCGTGGAGTAGGAGCTTTATCTCCGAACCACGTAAATCGGGTTATCTCCCCTAGTTAGTTTTAGTTATTTGTTATTTCGCTTGCGCACTAACAACGTGTAGGAAGAGAACCGCGATCGAAGTGAGTGATCGGCTATTCACCCCCTCTAGCCGTACGGACTTGTCCTAACATATATATATATATATATATATATATATAATCTTATTAGTTTAAATTCATTATAATCTAATCTCTAGATCTTAAAATCTTAAATCCTAAATACTATCTAAATTTTTTATTTTGAACGTCATCTAAGAGGAAAGCCTGAACTCTAAAAAAAATTTCATTGACTTATATTCACTATAACTCAGTCCTTAAATTTTAAAATTTTAAATCTTAAATACATATAATATATCCCTAAAAAAATTTTAAACAAAAAAAAACTTCATTGTATTGAGGACCCTGGAATCCATTCCAGGCGACTTAGTAAAATTTTAAAAAAAATAAGTTTATAATTCAGATGCCTGAATTATATGGAGGATATAATTTAAGTATTTTATATAAATATGTATTGGGCATGTGCTTACTATTAATTGAATAAACAAAAGTTTAATTAGGAGAAAGGTTGTAGTTGGAATGACCCTTCAACAACTACATGGCCCCCACTTGAGAGCAGCCTAATGCAAGCTCATTTAGGATTATGAATGTCAAATTTCATGGTGAATTAATTAATAATTAAATTGGGAGAAAATTTAGTTTATCTTCACACAATTATTAATGTAAATTTGACATAAAATGAATGATGAAGATATATTTTAACTAATACAGGTTGATTGGATGATAGATTTAGTAATTTATTTCTAAATCAGAATGAGCAAATTAAGATGATAATGGAAAAAAAAACAAGCCTATCATTCAGCAGTCAAATCAAATTAAGGACAAATTTGAAAAGGAACGGATGTCAAACTCAACTCTTTCTGATAATTTAGTTAGAAATTATATAAAACAAAGAGGTTTAGATTAAGTAATTGAGATTACAATTACAACTGCTCCAAATATTTTATATTGTAAAAATTACATTTTTAAAAATTTGTGTGTCTGAGAGAGAGAGAGAGAGAGAGAGAGAGAGAGAGGTGGAATTGGGGAAGAAGAGAGCAGATATTGGAAGCAGGTCAAATCACAGCACACAGGCAGAATATTTGTATCCCAGAAAGCTCAATTTTCTCCCTCCGTCTCTTCCTACGGTCTCTAGGGACTTCTCTTCCGCTCTTTGGGTCAAAGGTCGCTGCTTTGTTAGTTGCTTGGTGGCTTTTTGCGCGGCGGCGGTTGTGGGTGGTGGAGCGGGCATCGAAGACGGTGGGGGTGGACTTCACTGGAGTGGGCTTTCGCATCCGTGCGGGTTGATTTGCCGGAAGAAGAAATGCCGATGGGTTGGAGTTGTCAGATTCGCCGCGGGCCTGAGCGGCCCGATCTATGATGAGCGAGGGTGGTTCGGGCTTGCAGTTCGTGAGTGGTCTGATCCGTGCAGGAAGCTGCTGCTCTTTGTTTCTTAGACGCTACCAGCATGGCCACTACCAAGCGCGCTTACAAACTACGTATCCTTTTGTTGGCACAGTTCTGTTGGATTCAAACTTTCTCTAGGTTTTTTCTTTTCGTCTGTTGATTATAAAAGGCCCGCCTTTGTTATCGAAAACGACCTCTTTTTTTTTCCCTTCTTTTTGGGAATTTCAGTGTTCAGAACATTCTTTACCTACTCTCTTTAGACCAATCTCAGTCATTTGATCTCAAGATTTCACTTTGCCTTATCAGATTTGGTAACCTTAACGAAATAAATCTAGAGGAATTTGTAGCACATTCTTCCAATGTGAATTGCTTAAAGATTGGAAAGAAGACTTCGAGGGTTCTTGTTACTGGAGGAGAGGATCACAAGGTCAATCTTTGGGCTATTGGAAAACCCAATGCCATATTGGTGGGCATCTTTCCACCTCCTAACACATATTCAAGCTTGTGGTGGCTTCCTGTATGAAGCAAATGTTCTTATTTTATTATAACTGCATTTTTATTCTTTTTGGCAATATATAGAGCCTATCCGGACATATGAGTGCAGTTGAGTCAGTAGGTTTCGACTCGTCTGAGATACTAGTGGCTGCAGGTGCAGCTAGCGGTTCGATAAAGTTGTGGGATTTGGAAGAAGCAAAAAGTAGGACATCATTTTTGCAGCAGGACTTAGTTATCATAGAAAGCAGTGAAGCTAGTTCATATAACTTGGTTTTTCTTTGTGCAGTTGTTCGCACTCTCACAGGCCACAGGTCAAACTGTATAACAGTCGATTTTCATCCTTTTGGTGAATTCTTTGCTTCTGGATCACTAGATACAAACCTAAAGATATGGGATATCAGAAGAAAAGGATGTATCCATACTTACAAAGGTCATACACGAGGAGTTAATGCCATTAAATTCACTCCAGATGGGCGGTGGGTTGTTTCTGGTGGGGAAGATAACACTGTCAAGGTTTTTTACTAAACCTTTGGAATTCACATGTTTTCTCTAATTGGGTTCTTAAATGATTATTTTCTCAATTATTTTTCATCAATATAATACCTAGTTTAATCTGCAGCAGAACACAGTAGCAAGACTATTTTTGATTGTGTTTTCTTACCACAAAGAATCCTCTGTATGTTTTTGTAGACAGATGATATCTTGATTTCCAATCTTGTTGACAGCTTTGGGATCTTACTGCTGGAAAACTTCTGCATGATTTCAAGTTCCATGAGGGTCAGATTCAGTGCATAGAGTTCCACCCACATGAATTTCTACTAGCAACAGGTTAGCTTAAATGCTGCTTATATTGGGATGAAATGTGAACATGTGTAAAATAGATTCTATAGTTAGCAAAAGGCTATATGTTTCCAAATGCCAAAAGCTGAATTTTTCCATATAATTTGCAGGTTCTGCGGATAGGACTGTAAAGTTCTGGGATCTTGAAACTTTTGAGTTAATAGGATCCGCTGGACCTGAGGTAGTCCATCATGTTAATTTTATTGGTAGTTTTGTATTTTTCTCTAGGCTTAATTGTTTATGTCCATGAAGACTAAGATATTTGAGCAAAGGATAAGATTCTAAAAACATTTGCAATATGGAAACAATTGAAGAACCAAATACTGATAATTTAATCTATCTAATAAAATAATAGTCACAATGTAAACATGAAAGTCTATTGCGGTTTGATTCTTAGTCACAGTGTAAACCTGAAAAATGACTCCACATGCAGCCTTTATTTTTAATCCTTCATTTAACAGGCTTCATTAAGCAACTGGTATGCCCTTGCATTATCACTGAAATTTAATGTGCGGTTCACTTGCTGAAATTAACTCCAGAGTTCTGGTGTACGTTCTATGACCTTTAATCCTGATGGGAGAACATTACTTTGTGGACTGCATGAGAGTCTGAAGGTAAACTTTATTGCTTAATTACTGTATTGATAACTTCTGTATGTATTAACTATGAATACCCCCAGGTTTTTTCTTGGGAACCAATAAGATGCCACGATGCTGTTGACGTGGGGTGGTCTAGATTATCAGATATGAATATTCATGAAGGAAAACTTCTTGGATGCTCATATAACCAAAGCTGTGTTGGAGTATGGGTTGTGGACCTCTCTGTACGTTTTAACTCATTTGTGATTTTAATATTCTATCATTTATGGTTTGGCAGAAGCATTCAATATGCTGTTAGTTTGTACAATAACCCATTATTCTGAACTACAGCGCATTGAACCATATGCCAATGGTGTTGCTGCCAAACTAAATGGGGAAGCAAAGTCTACACCAAGCGGTAATTTACCTATGCAAGCTGATAGCAATATAAAGTCTAATATGGTGAAGTTATCCTTCTCACAAAGCTCAGAATCTAATCCTAAGGAGACAAAATCAGTACCATGTAAGTTATTCATTATCTTTTGTTAATTATCTTCATTACTAAATGCAATGGTGTCTAAATTCAATGTAGTCTTCTCTTTTTTTTTTCTTTTTTTTTTCAAAATAAAGCAAGTACAGCCATCCTTAGCAGTCCTCAAAAGACAGGGACAAGTGCTGCCCCAAAACCAATTGCTACAGCACCTTCAGTACCTTCTGCTACTACTGTTAAAAGAAGTTCATCAAAATCTAATGTTACCACAAGTCTCCAGGCCATCAGCAAAACAAATATTATACCTGTTATTGTCCCCCGAAATAGCCCCAGACCAGAGTTATCCTCTGATTCTTCTAAAGCTACTGAAGTTGGAAGGACAACACAATCTGATATCCAGTCAAAATTTTCTAGTTTCCAAAATGTATCTAACGTCAGAGAAGATTCACACAAAGAAGATGTCTCTAAATCTGGATTTGTGGCGAGTAGGAATACTGAGCAGATTGAACTTCTAGGACAAAATGCTATATCTTCTGACATTCTTGTAACTCAAGCAATGACAGTAGCTGGATCAAACAACTCGGATGATGTTAGACAGGTTACAGCAGCAAGGGTCAGGACTAATTTGTTCAGAGAGTCAGCTGCAAATTATGATCAGGAAAATCGTAAGTTGTGAAAATCCTTGTAGTGGTTGTTAAATGTTGCAAGATACTTTTGTAATTATTCACTCTTTTGCAGGTCACAACTTGACATTTTATATTGCCTAATTATGTACATCTATGCTTTTGAATTCTTATAAACTGCAAGAGTAGTTGGTTGAATGAGAAACTTTCAAAATCTTTTGAGAGGATAATGTGTCTCTCATGCAATGGAAAAAACTACTATTTGGAATTCCAATATGTACAAGCAAGTACCTAAACATAAATTTTTTTGCCACATGCGCTTTTGTCTGATTGTGACTGTGATTTGTTTATGTTTTTCTCATTCTTGACTTATTTTTGTTGAGACATACATGGTAGATGGGGTGCATGAGAATTGATGCATGCTCATAAAGCAAACTCATTATGAGTTACTTTATTAACCATGCAACTTGTTTTATGGTATTGTAGTGATATTGACACATTATTAGAGGCATAATAATATACTTTTTGTGTTACAACTTGTGAGATTTACTTCGTATTTGATATCTATTTTCAGTGCACATATTAATTTTAATTTTGTGAAAGGGAACACTTTTGATATATATTTTTTTACATTCTTCTCCAGAAATGTAAAATTGCAGGAAGTTATCTAATTATGCGTCATCATTTTACTTCTACTAGTTGTTGATCTGTGACAAATACTACTTCACAACCAAGACACTTAAAGCCTTGTGTGCATTTCTTGCCATTAGTTAAAGGTCAACTGGGAGAGGCATGATCCTTGCAAGAAGAACAATAGATGATTATAGTGCTGTATTAAGCTTGTTGAAATTAGGATAATTACCACTTTGTTGGTGATGATTGTTTGATATGACCAGCTCTGTTACAACATCTGGAGAACTTGGATATCAAGTTAGCATTTATATTCTTTGCATCTTTTGCATTAATGTTAGTTCAGAACCATTAACTCACTTGTCGGATGCTGACATTTTCACCAATTTATCATTATTATCAAAATTGAATACTGGTATTGGTTATCATGGACATTTTTTCATTGTTATGAATGATTTTTTTGGCTTATGTACAGACAATATTAGAATCCAAAAGCCTATGGAAGCATGCTCTTTTGTTGTTCCCAAAGGAGGTATTTACTCACTGCTGCTTCTTGATGCTGTGGATATAGTTCATATTTTAATTTTCTGATGCTTTAGGAAGAACAAGGTCGCTTGTTGCAAATTTTGAGAGGAGGGAACAAAGTAGGGCACTCTCTCCAAGCTATGATGAACCAAGCTTAAGTAGTTTTCCTGAGACAGGAACTGGTGCTATCTCACATTCTCTGGTAAATTTATCCAATCTGGCCTTTCTTTAGTTTCACTATATTGTTAATCATGTGTTTGCATTTGACTTTGTATTAGATGGACTGACTAAATTTGATTGCAACCTAAATCATAAAAGAAAAACAGTGTTCAAACAGTTACATAAAGATGTAAAATTCATATTTCTTTTCTGGATTGTGTCATTGATCTTTGCATAATGATTTATTATCTCTATGTCTTTATTATCTTTATTGCTATAGAACCAATGGATACCTATTCCTTGTTTTATGTTTTCCTTGAACAATTTCCCTTTGGATAATAACAACTAATGTTTTGTGAACCTACTGTTAATGCCTAACAGACATGCGAGTTCCTTTTGTTTATTTAATCATTATAAACTTCAGGTCAAACATTGTTTCTGATATTTTTTGCATTTTCATGGATGTATTTGAATTTTATTTCGAGGATTGTTATCTCTTTTAACACATTCTTTTGTCTTAGAGCAATAAAAGTGATTTGTTTGTTGGGCGTAGAATCTACATGCTAGTTTTTGCGCTGTTTGTGTCTATAGGATTGTAGAATAACGAGCACACTATTGACACAATTTTGATAGTGTGCTGCTTTAGAATCCTTGAGCTGGGGTGTATATGTTGTACATGCTCAACATTGATATTCACTATTGATATACATTACTGGTGGACCTCTAAGAGAACAAATACACCTCTAATTGATCAAACCAGTTATCTAATGTTTTAATGCTGAGACTCAAATTCTCACACGGGTCTCTTCCATGCAAATGCTCCTGAGTTTTCCTTCCATGAGTCTATTTTGACACTGCCAAAACCTCCCATAGTGCACCATTTAAGAGCTCGTCCTCTTCCAAAACAGTGCATCAAAATCTGCCCATGACACTCGTCCAACAGTATCTGTGCTCGTCTGTTGTTCTGAGCAAATTGAAAGAACTTATCCCAGCATCACTTTTGTTTAACACACCTTTTTGCTGCTTGCATCCTGACGTCTACTCAGTGTCACTCTTGTCCGTTAGAATCCTATCCTCGGGTCTCTCTTTCAGAGAACTTATCTGTCTTTCTTCTGAAAGATACAGTGCTTGTCTCTCTTCCAGTGCCAACAGTGATTCTCACTCCCCCACAATTCAGAATGTTGGAGCCCTCGATTATCTCCTGAATGCCTCCTACCACCTGTCTTTTGTTTTTGTTTTTATTTTCCCAAAATTTAGTATATTCTCTATATCACTTCATTTCTTCTGAAGTTATTCTTGACAAATTTGTTTTAATCATACTGAACAGAGGAGTCGGAATCAGTATGCTGAAGAGACAATATCTGCTTTGGATGAGGATTCTATTGCTTTTCTATTGAAAAAACACGACCAATTTTTAAATTTGGTGCAATCACGATTGACCAAATTACAGGTAAAACTTTTATTTTCTAGCAGCTTTTGCAGTTTTGGCTGGTGAATGTACTATTTGCACACAACAGCAACAGCCAATGTTGCCAATCAAAAGTTTCTTCATTAATTCTTGCTTTGCTCTATAGGAAAAAAATGAATAAACTATGCATTCAACATAAGTAGACTTTCTGGATATCTATATCACAGTTTCATATGGCACCCTTGGAAGCTCATGGATTTTATTTTCTGGTGATTGTATATTATTAGCATTATCAACCGAGAATAAGGTTCTCAGCAGTTGTTGTAAAATCAAATTGGAAGCATGATTAATCTTTTCTAGAATGTTTCATTTGAGATGTTTTACCTTGGTGATGAACAAGATGCATTATAGCAAGTATTTGAAAATGAGTTAACAATGTGGATGCTTTTTATCCTTCACATGCAACGTCCAGGTAGTTCACCGGCTTTGGCAAAGAAACGATGTTAAAGGTGTCATAAATGCAATTGAGCAGATGTCTGATTATGGTGTATGTACCCTTATCCAAATTCATCAGATAATCTTGCTACTTTGATAACAAAGATCTGCATCTAACTTGTGTAATAATATAAGCAGGTATCTTCTGACGTAGTAGACAATCTCAAAGATAAAAGTGACCTTATAACTCTAGATATATGCACGTCCCTTCTGCCACTTCTCACCAGCCTTCTTGAAAGCAAGATGGATAGGTATGGTTTCAGTAGTTCCTGCAGACTGTGTTTAGATGACTTGTTCGATCTAAGTGCCTCTGGGCATCAAAAGTTTAGTACGCATATTATCTACCAGTTGCATCTAGTTTGAAGCTGGAGTATCATTGCTCACATTGGTTTTAATACAATGTTCCCTCCCCCGAAATAGTTGTGATGCATGTCACTGTCTTTACAGGCACTTGAGTGTTTCCTTAGAAATGTTGTTGAAGCTGGTTAGGATCTTTGGTCCTGTAATCCGTTCAACTTTGTCGGCGGACCCATCTTCTGTTGGCGTTGATCTTCAAGCAGAACAGAGGTCTGCTATTGTTAAAATATATCGATGTTTGTGTTTTTTTTTATTTACTATTTTTTAGCATTCTCCTTTAAGTCGCAATCGTAACTTCTAATATTATCTCAAATTCTCAATCCATGGCAGGTTGGAGCGCTGCAACTTGTGCTTCATTGAACTTGAGAAGATCAAGCAAAAAATTCCTTCCCTGACGAGGTAATGAATTTGCCGGCACTATAAAATAGAGGAACTGAAACTAGTTATCAAAATGCCAAGTATCATAGTTGTCATGCCCCTAGAGGTCCCCGTTTTGCTCGAAAATCGGGCAGCACCTCTCCTGTACGGCGGACAGTCTGAAACTTATACATACACATCTCCATACATATAAAGCTTAGTCATACTTGGCTGACATTCACACAATCACAACCACGTAAATAATAATAATATAATAATTTCTAAGCTTAATAAACTTCGAATGATAAATACGACAAGACGAAAGTCGACGATATACGTACCAAGTCCATAAATACAGAATCATAACTCTAAAAAAATCACAAACTAAAACAACTCTACTGATGAAATAAGAATAGTGATACGTCCATCGAAAATAAATACAAGTCCAGGAAAATATGAAATAATCACCGACGCTAAGGGATTGACAGATGGATCTTCTTCTGGCAGCACGAGCCACCGCTATTAACTTTCTCAAACAAAAAGGAAATCAAACAGTGGTGAGTTCTGGGCGGAATTCTACGGGTATAAGAGTGAATAAATGCATGGTATATAAAAAGATAAAACAAGCATAGAGAAGACTAAGGTGTACAGTTTCTGGAATAAAGAATATAAACCAAATGCATCTGTATGAATAAAACATACCTGAAAATCAATAAAACATGTAGGGGCATGATCAATAATCTCCTAATACCTCAATAAACTGCTAGTGCTGCCGAGCAGATCTAGATCATATAATAAATGCAAATCATAACCAAATATGCATGTCAATCAAATGCAACAATCATAGCTCAAACAAGTGCAGCAAACATAAGCAAATGCACAATGCATAATATGCACATGATGCGATAACCTGCACTGTACACACATCAACCACCGCTACATTGGGTAGGTTGAGTGGACAAGATACAAGCGCCAAAACTTGTGGCTATGCAGATACACCACAATACCTGTGACCCTGAATGAAAAGTCGTAATACCTGTGGCTATAAAATCCCGTAATACCTGTGGGGACTCCAAACATCTAGAGAGTTTCAACTGTCTGCACACAACTCCAACTGAGCGTGACACAACAGGAAATAAGACCGACGATCTGTCTCAACCACAAGGGAGTCAGTGGTCGTCGACATGCAAACAATGCTATGGTGCATGTCTCTAATATGCACAATCTCAATCAAACCAAAACCATGCAATCAATACAATACGATATGAAGCGCAATTAACACCAAAGTAAATAAACATGCACTAATCTACTAAGTAGGGTTTATCTAATGTCAATCACACCCTAAAAAGGTCAAATGATAGTTCTACAGTATATGCGATACCCTTTAGATCAGAAATCAAGAGATGAGACTGTATAACTGAACATTTTAGAATACTACTCAAAAGTCAAGCAAGAATAAGTTTAAAGAAAATAAAAAATCTATTCAAAACTGTAACAATGAATAAATAAGATAAGATCATAAGTTATCAATAAAAAAACAAAACCAAATAGATTTAAGGTAAAGCAACCTACTCAGATAATAAAACAACCATACATTTAAGGTAAACGAATCTACAGGAATCAAGTAAGAAGTACCCGCCTTTAATGTAGATCATGCTAATCGTCTTCAAGTCCGTGAGCTCATCTCCCTCGTCCAAATGCTCGTATCCTGGATGATGGCCGACGACAGCTTGGTTGCGTGGAGAAGGAAGAATCGCGACGAGGCTTGCGGGAAGGTGGTTGCAGCGTCAACGAGTTGGGCGGTGCAACTCTCACAACAACTGGCGGCTACAACCCGTGCTCAAGGCGGTGGCGGATCGACACGGTGACGATGGATCGAGTCACGAGAAGAAGAGGGGAATCGGGAGGTGACGACGCAGTGAGGGGAGGGTGCTCTCACCCGGCCGACGACGAGGTCCCATGGCGACAATGACGTCGCCGGACTGCCTCGCGCGAAGAGGAAGGGCGGCGATCAGCCGCGGAGGGTGATGGTGGCGTGGGGCATAGGGGTCGCCCGCTCGTTAGGGTACGATGAGAAGGGTTATATCAATATATATACATATATTATATATATTTATATAATAAATTCTAAAAATTAAACTATTCCTCGAATAATTCGGAAATAGTCTATTTCTTTCGCAAACATTTTCAAAAATTTCAGAAAATTTTTCCAAAATTTTTTATAAGGGTGTTTCCATTTTTAAACTCTTTACACACACACACACACACAACACACGTGCACACACACACACTATTTTTACAATAGTGGCTCTCTTTAGTGTACATGTTTTTTCATATCGAAGGAAATTTACAAGGGTTTTAATGTTCAACAGAAAAGGAGGATCTATCGCAAAGACTGCACAGGAGCTGAATCTTGCTCTTCAGGAAGTGCTATGACTAACATATACATACACTTGTATAGTTGATTTTCCATTCTTGAGATCCCTCCCCGCATTGTAAAGCAGATCATCATCGAGCTGCCTAAAACTGCATACTTGTGTAAGGACCTGATTTTGTTCTGACATCTGACAGAGGAAGAATATGTTGTTCATCAGGCAGCTTATCGAAGAGTATATGAGTACACGACCACAGTTGAGCTTGCAGTTAGACAGTGACTGAATCCGAACACTGAAATTGAAATCAATATCGCCTGTAAGAGATTGCTATTGTCGAAGAACATTACGGTTTGTGTTTTCCAACATGACAAGTTTGGTTGTTGTATGAGTTTTAATTTGCTCCATTGAATCATGTTGCCTGGCCATAGATTGTTAAGATGAGAAGGCTACAGAGCAACTTTTTTTTTTTTTTTTTTGCTTCTTTTCCTTTCTTTGTAAAAAAATTTCTTGTATTGCAAATTGCACGATGAAAAAGTTAAAAATGCCTCGGACCAACAATTTTGTAGGCGATGAAGGTCAAAGTGCTGCACAAATTATTTCCATCCATATATCTGAATTTTATAACTCATGAATGTGGTTTCCTTGAGACTAAGTTTAATTCTTAAACAGTGTAGCAGTAGTTCAATCCACAGTCATCCATTGCATTTAAAATGAATTTTGGATCTATTCTCTTGGCAACTTCCAAGTTAGAATAACTAGGCTTCTCACACATTATAACATTGAATCATGAATAAAACTTAAACATTGCACGTTTCCAGTATAATTAAAAATGAGTATAAATCTTAAACATTTGTATCAATTATTTAACAAGAATGTTATTTTGATAAAGATATTAACAGATAAAGGATGGGTAGCTAAAGTAAAGAAGAGCAGTCCCAGAGAACAATCAAGTGCAGCTATAATAGTCCAGAAAAAATGAAAGAAATAAGTTAAATGATGGAATGGAATCGAGTCAAAAGCCCTCGAGGGTCCATCAAATGAGTAGTTCAAACAGCTGATTCAGCCTGGCTTGGATCGGGGAATACTTTTTCAGTCATGGGATGGCTAAGCCTCAAGGTTTCACAAAGGCGTGGGCCCGAGTCAGAGGAAGCCCGATCGGCGGCCTAAAACTCCCCTACAGTGGAGACCCGAGCGACGCAGGTGCGGGTATCGATCCTCCAAACGATTCACTTCGGACCCAGTCGGGGTATTGCCACTCGGGCACACCTTGACTCGGGAAGCATAGTTACTCTCGGTAACAGTGGCCTTTGGGCCCGAGTTCATGCCCAGCTCTCAGTCGGCACCATCACTCTAAGCCGCCAGCCGACACTAGCATTCGAGGTTTTGTTGCGACTCATTCGATCAACCACTCCCTGACACCAGACTAGCAGAAGGAGTATGGGGTCGGCGCAAACTTGATACCATTCAGGTCCGAATCGCGAGATCCCGCTGACGCCATGATCTCCCTGCCATATGAAGTTACCAAGTTGGAGGTGTGATCATTTTTTTTTTTTTTTTTTTTTTTTTTTTTTTTTTTTTTTTTTTTTTTTTTTTTTTTTTTTTTTTTTTTTTTTTTTTTTTTTTTTTTTTTTTTTTTTTTTTTTTTTATGTTCAAAGATGAGTTGTCCCAATTGAAGTTGTACAAAAAGTAAAGTGAATACATGTTTCCATCCTTTGATAGACAAGTTGAATCTTTAAAATAGAATAGAAAGGTGTAAGGGTAGACAGAGACCATAGAAACCTTAGTTAACAATGTAAAACTGATTTACTAGATATCACTAGTGAGACTAACATATCACAGTATAGATTAATCTTACACTATACCATGTGAAAAACAAAATGATTTCCTGCAGACATATTCCTTATTTCTCAGGAAGATAAGGCCTTCAGCCATTAGGGGACCAAACTTGTAATCAGCTAAGTTGTATTTGTTTCTATATGCACCAATACCAATTGTATTAGGGCCAAACTTGTACACGGGTAATGCTGTATTTATTTTCATATGCAACAATACCAATTGTTTTGAGGCAAGCTTGATCCATAGGCATAGGCAGCATAATGAATCTAGCCAACAAAGGCAAAATGCAGTCTTTAGATACTAGTGCCACCACAATGTAGTTAACACATCTAAACAATTCAGTGATACTAGTGATAAGTCTTTAGATAGATATCTAAAAGTCTTACTTACAAAGATTTCATATACATCTATCTTAACTATTTTTTTCATCTGCAATTATTTATCATTAATGAAATAACTATTTGATTTGTTTATTTTTTATTCTAATTAACTTAAATTCATCTTTCTTTTCTAAAATGTTTCCTCACAATTCAAATTTCAAATTTAATCTAATTATTCTCATCAATTATTATAATTAGTCTGTTCTTTCATGCTAAACCATCCTTTATTTTTCCATTCCTTCTGCTCAAGGGACCTTTAATATTGAAGACCTATTCCACAGAAAAATACAGCTGCACAGTGACAAGATAGAAATGTGAAAGTTACAAATTTCATCTATTTCAAGCAAACCTAATCAAATCCCCATGAGAAGCAAACAGGGGTACCACCATTGAATTATAAACAAGACTACTTGGGGTCAACCACATAAACTTTATCCCTCCATTGAATTATAAACAACTAAAAAAGACGAAACGCTCTCCCCTAGTGCCCCCGTCAGCCCGTCCCAGGACCAACACGGAGGAGGTAAATTACGATTATCGCTAGTGTAGTGAGGCGCCTGGGGTCGAGGAATTAATGCCAGCAGACCAGGGTTTTATCCCCGTGCGCAACTGGCGACCCTCGAACCTGTGACCTCGACCAAATCGGCCAGTCTTACCATCCGATCCAATCCGTGGGGGCACCATTGAATTATAAACAAGACTACTGTTTAAAATGTCGAGTTGTACTGATCACACACACAATTATTATTCTGTCCACTAACTAGCACGTAAGAAGGGATGAGACGCCCAGACACATCCGCAAGTCAAAACTAGGTTTGTGACTTCCTTAGACAATTTCTTCTTAGTATTTCTCTTCCTCGGCTGCTTGATCCTTTGTCTGCCCCTTCCTCCTCCAGCACACCTCTGAGGATCCAACTCCCCTTCTTCCACTTCCTTGGGCAGCCACCAACATCCCCATCACCTCCTTAAGCACACTTCCAGCACTGATACTGACTTCGAAGACACCGTCTCAAACAGTCTAGGACTGAAACTCTGTCTCAAGAGTTCAATCCTTGAATAGATTATATCACTAGTATTCAAATTAATTTTTTTTTACTATAACTAGAGTTCTCATTGCCTTCCTCTACCCCTTGCTACCTTCCAACTTACACTCTAGTAAATTTAACTCTTTTACCTATAGAAACTGATCCGGTTGGGTATATAATCCGACCAGATAGGAAGTCTAGTCGGGTAGGTGGCCCGGTCGGGTAGAGACGTTCGGGCGCACAGGATGTTGACCTAGCCAGATGAATATGCTCGGGGCCACGGATATATGATCCGGTCGGCGGTAGCCGGCTGGATGAGCTCGGTCGACAATATCCGATCGGAAGTATTCAGTCGGGTAGATGGAAAAACACGCACTTAGAACTCCCTTAAAATAGGGGTACCGAGCATGTATTTGGGCTCCGGGCGGACGGTCCCGGTCGGCCATGCCCGACCAGGTGATTTATCGTCCTGCCATTGAAATTGCCCGCCCCACTATAGGAAGCGACTCGTGGCCTGTGACCAGCTGTTCGGTCAGGCATACTCAGCCGGCTGGTCGGACGGGCAAGCACCAGGAGCGGCTGAACCCACTCACAGGCGGCTTGCCCACCCAAAAGTCGTTGACGGTCGAACGACCGAGCCCTTCCGGATGACTCCTTGAGGTCGATCGGCCAAGTCCGGATAGATTTGTAGAGCTGCATAATAAGACAGGTCAGGGTGACCGCACGATCAGAGTCGTTTATTATGATTAGACTCCTTCAGATACAGAAAAATACCGCAGATCCTCTCATTATGAAGAAGAGACCTCTGCCATAATTAGGTCTGCCCTGGATATCAAACATTAATGCCTGATAGAGAAATGACAGTAAGGATGGACGAATGACCTTTTGGCGGCCACGTCAGACCTTCGGGAAAGTAAAGCTGTCACAAGATTGTCTGTCAGAAGATTGACTTTTATGAGACAAGACAGCCAAGACAAGATAGGAGTCATCCCCCTCCCCTATATAAGGTCCCCCCAGTGCTTCAAAAAGGGAGATTGGCTTCAGGGCATCACACAACTCTCTCGCGATTTCACTCTAAACCCTACTTTGTCTCTTATCCGTTTGTTCTTCCCGTTGGTCTTGGGTCCGACCTTAAGTGCCACCGTGACTCGTCTATTTCACTGTGCTATCTGAGCGAGAGACTTCTCCGCTTATCGACAGGATCAGAAATTATTACTCATCTCCACACAAGTTCTTCTATAACGTGGTGAAGCTATACATAATTGCTCATGAATCTTATTCTTTTCTTTGATTTTGTCCTTTCTAATAACTAGAGGCATCCATCTTAGCATATTTGACTATGCAACATCATGTATCTAAAACTTTTATAAAAGATTTATATCCATGTTAACTATTTCTGCGATTATTTTATTATTACTGAAACAAAATTGTGATTTATTTAGTTTTCATTATATCTGAGGAAGTTTACTGTGAATATAATTAGTCGATTCATATTCTTAGTAGCTCTAACACTAATAGCAGCACTATCATATGTATCTTTTGTTTCTTCAATATAATTAGGAGATACTCCAAAACCTAACACATTAGTTGTATAGAAAATCTTTCATAAACTTTTTTCTATATCAATAGAAATAATATGAACACTTTTTCTTTTCTTTATATTTTCATTAGTTTTTTTTATTAATTACATGACATTATGATTGATCTTCCAAACAGAAACCATAATTTAATAAATTATGAGAAAAAATTTTCCCCTCTCTTATTCTCCTGATGCCTCATCATAGTAGTTCAAGTGATTTATCCCAAATGATAAATATGAAGACATGAGTTGTCTAAGATTTCAGATTCGAGTCCTTTTAGCAACAAATAAAATTCCCTCTTTGAGAAGCTGTTGACTGAGATGCTATCTTGACAGTGAAATCTCTTATCAATTTAGTGGAATTGTAACTCTGGGACGCTAAGCTTCTAGATGACCCATCATGAGTGCTTCCCGATTTATACTGACGACAGGTAAAAAACTTCCTTGGGCCGAATCGATCGCCTGAAGTTGAAAAAACCTCATGCCTATTATGGCTCATCAAGTTTATCCACCTCTATAATTAATAATCAGAACAATAATAGGTTTCAGATATTAGAAAAGTATTGGCATGAAGAGAAATGTTTCAAATATGCAAGGAGCAAGTCAGCAAACACATGCAATGCTGAACTGTGGCAAATGCTTGCATATGTACATGCAATCACACATGTTTAATATTTAGAATTGACTCAAGGTGTTGAGAGCAAGCTATCTATTGGTTTGACATCATTTAGTAACAAACTTAAACATGACGAAGATGAATAATTCGAGTTTAGTATTTAATACAAACATAAGTAATCTGAAACAAATTAAGTTCTAGAGATACAAACAAATAATATGATGATTAGAATAGGAAGAGGTTACACTTGGATCAAGCTTGATGCCAAATCTACTTAAAATAACTCCTTTGGCTAAGAGTGATCTCAAATGAGATCTTGATTCACTGTTATATAGTAAAAAAATCTAATGACCCAAATCCTGATTCAAATGAAGAACAATAAGAGGATCATTATGAAGAACTAGAATTATCAATTTTTTGGGGACAATCTGCATAGCTGTGATTAGCCACTTGGTAAGTGTTACATAAGGCAATTTGTGTTTTGCCTGCTGACAAGTGTTAAATTGAATTTAATTATGAATTATTAAACATTATTAAATTGTATTTTAATGGGTAAAATTATTTCATGCATTTTGTTTAATATACCGTGTTTCAACACATTGTTTCCTGCTTACGCTTTTCAAAAGATTGAAAGAGAGAGAGAAAAAAAATAATGACTTCCAACATCTATAACAAATTAAGTAAACAAGAAATACAAGTTTTATTACACCAGATCTTGCAGATGTCGAGAAGCTTCTAAGATAATTGACTTTTGGTTTCAAGCTTCAACAGTACGATATGGATAATGAATTTTAAAAATTGGATTTATCACAACCATGTGCACAAAAAATAGAGGTGAAACACCACGTAAAATGAGTATAAAAACAAAATTCACATTTTCATTGAGATTCCCTAAACAAAGTGAGCTTACATTTACAGAGTCAGTATTTTGGATGCAGTTGCTAAGACAATTAGAATGTACATAGTCCGGCCAACAACAGCACCAGAGTATCACTGCCTCTGATTCTCTGATGGTATCTTTGATTCTAAGATAACAAGAAAGATGAAGACTAACACATTTTTATGATATTAGAAGCCATCAATCTCCGGCTCCCAGACATCATAGAACAAATCTGGAACATAGTGCAAAAGCATTCCAAATTAGATAATTGTTCAATAAGACAAAAACATAGTAGGAAATCACTCTGCAAAAGTAACAGACAAAAGAATAAAAATATTACCATATCCAAACATGTGGATAGAACTGACTTTAACCTGGTCTCCAACAATTAACACCTGGAATATCCGGCCTGCCAGGCAAAACCTGGGGAAAACTATGTCCTGGAGGAATAAAAAGTGTAAAAAACAATCAATCAAAGCGCAGTCAGTGGATATCCTGAGATGTAGGAAGCATTCTTTAACAGAGATCATAAATTGAACCTGCAGAAGGCACAGAATTGTGCAGTTGGAGCTGATATCCCATGGAGTTAGAAGGTGCCATTTCTATGTTAGACCTTGGAAATCCTGTTCAATGGGGCAAATAAAAAATTAATCATACCAAAATCCTAAATCCTTTTTTTTACAGAGTACAATAAAAATAAGGATTTTCACAAAGAGAAACTTGCAGCCACATACCATCCTGTGTAATAGGAGGCCCTGAACATGATGGCCTTGTAGGTACCCAAGCAGAATGCTGATTATCTGGACTAAAACCACTAGTATGCACTCTCCTCTGTTCATCGGCTAAATATTGTCTGTGACTATTAGGAACAGATGGTGATGGGATGATTGTACTGCTGCTGCACTTGTTGTTGGCTCATGGGAGTAGCATGTGAAAAGTGGCCAGCAGTTTGTGCAACTGTAGGAGCATAAGGAGGAAGTGAATGGTAAGGTCTTTGGTGGAAAGGTGCATTACCTTGTTGAAAATGGTGACTGTTGCGAGAAGTTTGAGGGGCCAAGTAAGATTCATTTTACTAGTACTTGCATTCCAGAAATTCAGTTCTAATTTGACATTCGAGAACACAACTTAAATGAGCAAACACCTAAATCATACGATAATCCATGAGAAAAAAAAAACATGCAATGCCTACCAAACCAATTCCTATGGAATAATAAAAAAAGGTGATAAAATACCTTCCATACTCATCAACCTGCATGCCTTCCATTTCTCTTATTGGATCATCCACAGACCTCAGCTTGAGATGGACGTCTCAGAAAAATCCCAGGTCATTGGGAACTTCAATGTCATCAATATAGTGACGAAGGAGAGAGTCAGGCATAATTTTCCTCTCAAGCCATAACTTCAGTACCTTAACAGAACATTTAATTTTCAAACAAAAATAAGATTATCAAATAGTCATTAAGATAGCATAATCACCTTAAGACACTGGCAACAGATCTCACGAGCACTAGCCCCTGATGGAGCAGCAGCACTCAGTAGTCGTGATAATGCTGCCTGGACAGTAGGAATATATGAAGACCCCGCAATCCCTGTAAGTTATCAAACAGCCATTGACAAAATCAATTTTGGATAAATGCAATTCTTGAGTATGAAGGAAAAAGTGAATATGGCATAACAAAAAACATGGTCAAATCATTTGAGACAAGTTGTGGTCACACAAAGAGCTAAAACAATGTGCTATCTATTTGGCCTACAATCTCAAATAACGGAACTAATGGCACAAATGATCATTGTTGGTGTGTCAAATCACCTTATACAGCAAGAAAGCCAAGTCATATGTAAGCATACCTTTCTGCGTATGAGAATATTGAGTGATAGAATCAACAAGGAAGAAAAGATCAACTCTACTGTGAAAGCTAGGTTCATTCTCCAACTTTTGGATAAGTAGTTCTACAATCTGTGGAGAAAAAATAGATATATTACATGAACTATTGCATGCTAGCATATCAAATAAGAGCCAAAGAAACACAAAAAATTTGTTAGAGCATGAAAACAACACAAACTTGAAAGTATATGTAATAGTTATGAGAGTCATTTCACCTCATCAGCGATACCATATTTGGCACAGTCAATTGCAAGACGAGTTGCACGCCCAATACTATCCTTTGTCCTTGAAAGGGTTTCAACCATACCTCTAAAGCATCACGGGCAACAGCATCTTCTGTGCCACTGCTTAGTGAACCTCCTGGCAGCCTGTATTCAGGACTTATCCTGTGCTCATATTCTTCATGATTGACTTTATTTGATAAAGAAGAATCATGGGGAATGGATGATGGAGAATCAGAAGGTATAACAGCATAGGCTCCTATATCGTTGTTAGATAAATTTGCTGATGTGAGGGGAATCAACACAGCAGGACTTGAACTCATTCCATGGATTAAATTTGGAGTTGATGCTATAATAGGAATAGAATTTTCTGGGTGTACATATCGTGATTGTGTTTCTCTCCTTTTAGCCTGAGCAGCTGCAATAAGGTTTCTCATCGACTTACTGGTACCAGAAAATGAAGACTCCCTTATAGTTATCAGTTTTTCTTCTTTAGCCATTCCTGATCTGTGTTTGATGAAAGCAATCAGAAAATAATTAAATTATAATAAGATCTGAATTCGTACCTGAAAAACTAAGTAATACCTTTTCTCTCCTAAAGCATCCTTTCCAGAGTTCCATTCAGAGTAAAATCTCTTTTCATGTTTGTTTTCAGTAAGAACAGTATTGTGTGCATTAGATTTGGAAGGTGCCTTCATATTGATGGATTTATTCAATGCTTTAATTTTCTCTGACATGGATTGACTAGTGGATGAGTTTAAGGACTCTGATTGGCTTTTTGAGAGTTTTGAGGGTGTGATTTGGGATTTTTTCCCAGGAGAATCAAAAGCTTTAACATGGGGCTTAACACATGTTTGATCTCTCGATTTTGATGCATCATCAAGGGCTGCAGAAGCCTTGGGTGAAAGCATAGGAGTTCCAGAACCACCAAAACAAGATTTCTGATACTCTCGCTTTATGGGACTCTGGTAGGTCTGGGGGCTTTGAGATTTTTTGGCTTTCCTCTCATTCTTTCCAGCCACCTTGACAGGCAAGGTTATACCATACGAAGACTTCTGATAGCTGCTTAAACAACAAACCTTCTCAGTTGCATCTTTATTGGTTGGAGAATCTTTGTTACTCTCTGTAACAGATTGAAGTTTCTGCTCAGAAACTGAAATGCCTGAATCTGATAAAACCAAGTTCACAGAGGATGCTTTATGAATTGGTGTCTTGGTCTCTTCCACCTCATCATCATCGTCGTCATCAAATCTACATGATCTTCGTTTGTAATGAATATGTGTATTCAAGGGCCTATCCCGCTTTTTTACAAGCTTAGAATCTGTTTGAACTGAATTTGCAGTAATTTTTGATAGCAGAATGTGCCACTGCATCCATGTCCTCAGCATGTTTAACTGTTGAAAGTTGAGCGTCCATATTTGTAGCTGAAGTTAACTGATTTTCACTCCGGATGGACATTCCTGATTTCTTTCTCTTTTCAACTTTACCATATTTGAGTTCATCAGTTGGGGATAAGTCGCTATACATTGATTTCTTGGACTTGTTAACATCCTCTTTGACCAATTTTGCTCTTTTAGCGGGGCAAGAATCATTGCTTCCCTCGAACTTGTGCTTCTTACTTCTGCCCTTGATGTTCTCCACTTCACCAGAGGGTACTGATTTGTCATTGGCATATTCATAGGAAGTATCAGTTGTTACCTTGTGAGGATTATTAAGTGGCTTTCCCTTTTGAAGAGAATATTCCTTCAGTTTTTTCAAACTCTTTGGCATCTTTCCAGTTTTGGAATTGCTACCTGTTGTATTACGAGCTGATTCTCTGTTAGAGTCATTTGAGGTAACCCTTGTGCCTTTTTCTACAGGCAGTTTGCTTCCCTTTCCATTACCCTTCAACTGCTTTTGTACAGCCACATTTGATTTAATCCCAGAAGCATTGTCCACATTTTGCTTTGGCTCAGTCTCCCCTTTTGTTGTTTGATGACCAACTTCCTGAACCTTAGCATTACTTGTATCTCCCTCATTGGAATCACAGTATCCTGAAGTCCAACTTCTGAGCCTAATGGAGATGGCTCTTCAGTTTCCTTTTTAGGTGGTGACATTATCATGTTCTCATTCTTGATATCATCAGGATTGGTATTCATTAATTTCTCTTTGCTGGAAGAAGCAGAAAAAGTTGATTTGGAAACTACAACTTTTTCTTCATTACAACCAGACCATGAATTTCTTTACTAGCATCTTTCATATCACTACAGTCATCAAGGTTGCCATGATCTGAGCCTTTTGGCTCCAGTTTAGGTAGCATTGGTATATCAGCGCCGTTAATTTCATCAGGACTACCAGTCACTGATTTATTCTTCTTGCCAGAAGAAGACAAAGATGGTTTTGAAACTAAAACTTTCTTTTTCTTTGCAACAATACCGTCATTTTTTTTTAACTCTCAGAGAACAGCTTGCATCCTTCTCATGATGTTCATTTTCACTTTTGGAATCACAGGAAACAGATGAAACTTTTGGAAGTGGCTCTTCAATTTCAAATTCAGGTAACATCTCCATAATAGTGCCCTTACTATCATCAGGACTAGTGATCACTGATTTCTCCTTGCATGAAGAAGAATATAAATCTGACTTGTAGACTACAGCTTTCTTCTTTTTTGCAATCTGACCATCATTAGTTGAGCTTTTTTTCCTTTTTAACAGAGATTCAGCACCATTTAAATTACCCGAAGATGGATCCAAAGAGGCACTCACCTCTTGGCTCCTCGAAACAAAATTAATGCCCGGAGGATCCTGCTTACATTATTCTCAACCTTTTTCCTGGGATCCTTCAAATGAGTTGCCCCATTATGTTCCACTGGATGTTCAATATCTTCAAAATCACTATTTGATGGAGAAGCAACAGAATCATTGATCCTGTCAGCTTCATGCACAGATTCTGCTGATGGCTTCTTGTTCAGTTCTTCAAAAGCCTCGCAAATCTCATCAACAGCACTAGCAAAGTGTTTGACTGCTTTGCTCTGGCAACGAGCTGTCAATTTACTCATTGACTCATCAGTAAATACCTGAATGTCAGCTGGAACTACAAAGGCACTGCAACAATATAATCTAATGATGATCGGCCATAGTAATTGCAGTATATCTGCCATATAAATTCTGTGACTGGACAAATATAATCAATCATATGTAGCATGACTTCAAGTGAAGTTACGAGCATCAAGCTTCAATAACCAAAAGATATAAGAAGAAAAAACGCATGCTTGATGAAACAAAAATTCAATATTCCCAAACTCTTTCTGGAATATGACAAAGGTATCAGGCACACGAATTGCAACTCAAACAAAATAGAGAAAGGGGTGATAAGGGACTTCATCAGTTGCACATCTATCCTGCTATTGACCAGTCCTCCACCAGACATTTTTTATTCAAATATACATGGTCCTACATTAAGCAAGTTGGTTAACAAGCCACATCCCTGGATTCCTCCATTTTCTAATAAATCTGCCTCTTATTATTGTTGGAAACGGATGGCTAGAGGGGGGGGGGGGGGAATATAGCCAATCTCTTTTGCCTTTGGCACTTATGAAGTTTCTGCACTTAACTTATCAGTAGCACAGCGGAAGAAGCAAAGGAAAACGAAACAGTGCAGTAAACTAAAAACAGAAATGAAAGCAAACAACGACAGCTACCAAGATCGCTAACAAGAGGGTTTACAAGGTTCGGGGATAACTTGCCCCTACTCCTTGGCGTGCCCTTAAGGTGGGCGATCCCTTGATCGTCGGCAGATCAAGCCCCGGTGAACTCCGGATAGTAGCAGCCTCCTTCTCGGTGGAGAAACCTCTCCCAAGTGATCTCAAGAAGATACAAGTTAAGCACAGAGACACTCGAGAAGACAAGCTCACAAAGATGTAACAAGATCGCTCAAGCACAAAGCAACAGAGAGCACGAACACAGCCCAGCCAAACTTCCTAAGTTTCTGTCTTGTTCGCCACATCTCCTCTGCATCCAGCTTTGTCTCTTAAGCTCCGGCTCAACGTCGCCAGCTCCATCAGCACCACTGACTCACACCCTGACCCACTGACCTCTCTGAGCACTCAGTCCACTGGACACTCCTCCAGCCGCGCCTTCGTCAGTTGCCAGTTGCGCCAGACGCCGTTGAGACCTGAAAACACAATAGATCCAAACCTGCTCCAAGGAAAGCCTCCCATTGACCCTCCTTGAGTGTTTGAATCACCTGCTATCACCTGCACACTCCAACAGAGGCTTAGCAATGCATATCAAAAAGAAATCAACAAGTAGCAGAGAATCGGCAGTGAAAACAGACTTCTGACAGCATATTTGAATTAAAGTTCTGCTCCTGATCGGTCCCCAGACCGATCAGGGAGGAGCCTGATCGGTCACCAGACCGATCCAGTAGTCTTCTGCACACTCCTAATTGGTCCCCAGACCAATCAAGCTCCAGCCTGATTGGTCACCAGACCAATCAGGCTTGAGTGAACAGTGATTCTTTAATCAAAACCTAAGTCTCTGATCGGTCACCGGACCATTCTGGACCTAATTAGCAAGGGAACTCAACTCACTGTTCGCTCCCTGATCGGTCACCAGACCGATCAGACATCGCTGGATCGGTCACCAGACCGATCCACGAAGGAGCAGCGTGCCAACTCCCTGATCGGTCACCAGATCGATCCAGGGACGCAGACCTAGCCTTCCAAGCTAGGATTTCATTCACCTTAGCCCTCCAAGCTAAGGATTTTTCAATCTAACTCTCCAAGTTGGGAATTTGCACCTAACCCTCCAAGTTAGGACTTTTCACCCTCCAAGCTAGGACTTTTTACCTAGCCCTCCAAGCTAGGACTTTTCACCCAACCCCTCCGAGTTAGACCTTCATCCAACCTAGCCTTCCAAGCTAGGCACCTGACCCTCTAAGTCAGGACTTTTCACCTAATTCTCCAAGTTGGGACATTTCACCTAACCCTCCAAGTTAAGACTTTTCACCTAACCCTCCAAGTTAAGACTTTTCACCTAGCCCTCCAAGCTAGGACTTTTCACCTAGCCCTCCAAGCTAGGACTTTTCACCCAACTCTTCCGAATTAGGACTTTTCCATACCTAGCCCTCCAAGCTAGGATTTTTCCACACCTAACCCTCCAGGTTAGGATTTTCTCACACCTAACCCTCCAGGTTAGGACTTTTCATACCTAGCCCTCCAAGCTAGGACTTTTTCTCATGCCAGCGTGCGATCTCTCGATCCACCTGGACTTAATCCAAATCCATTCAACTAAACTTAAATCGTTGTCAACACCAAAACAACAATCGGGCCAGACTGCATCAACAATCTCCCCCTGTTTGTTGTTTGACAACCCGATTTAAGTTTAGGGTATCAATTCAATTCTCATAAGGGAATCATGATCCTTCCCCTATAACAATCATAAACTTAATCAGTCATTCTCTCCCCCTTTGTCAAACATCGAAAAGGGTATGGTTATTAAGTTTGAACACAACTCCCCCTCAATCAAGGGTCTTCCCAAAATAATCAAAGGATAATTTTTGAATTGCATATGAGAGGCATATACCATAAATGTATCATGGCAACAACGTATATGCATCATACGTCAATAAGTGTGAATTGCACATGAAACCATATACAGAATTATATCATGGTCAAACATGTATATGTTTCATGTGACAAGTAGGGAATGCATCTATATCCGACACATAATCCTGAGTGGTCTCCCTGACCAATCAGGTTCGTTGATTACTTGATACAGAAATATTTCTTGTTAGTCTGGGGAGCGAACAAATTTCAGAAAAATTCCTGAAACTCTGATACATTCCTGATCAGACTGCATTAACAATTTGCATTCCACAACAGGAGAGAGGACTCTATTGATATTCGTCATTTCAGAAAAATTTCCGAAACACGACATTAAGAACAAGAGTCATGACTCAACAAACTCTTTCTTATGAATTTGAACATTCCAACATAGGTTTGTATCAAATCAGCATTTTAATACTTGATGTTTCAGAAAAATTTCTGAGAATCAAAGGTCTTAAAAATTCCCACCCCTTCTTTGAACACTTGAACAAATTTGTACTCACTTAGTATCAGGTTTGTACCAATGAATGATCAAGTATGTTTCAATTGGACTTGGTTTGTATCAGATTTGAGTGTATCAATATGATCAGGTAATCTGATACAACTTGATGAAATAGGATAGGACTGAGGAGTAGTCTGATACCTCTGATCAGTGTTGATCTGATCGGTCACCGGACCGATCAGTATGACTCCTGATCGGTCAGCAGACCGATCAGGGTGAGTCCTGATCGGTCGGTGGACCGATCAGGTCTGACACAGAATGTTTTCTGAAACTGATCAGTTTCAGAAACAATTTCGTTTCACCTCTTACCCACTCCCAAACCTTAATTCAAATAGTTTTAATCCATTTGGTCTTAATCATGGGGTTCCTTAACCAAACAGTATGTTTTCATATCAAAGAATTTCTATGGATTAAAGCAAACAATCCAAAAACAGATTTGTATCAAGGCATCATCAATATGTTCAAAGCATGATCATGTTTATTCCAAGGAGTTTTGAAAATCCAATCTACACTTAAGTACTGATACCTTAGTGATCCAATTAATAATAGGCATATGAATGACATTGGATTTGATATCAGTTAAGTGGAAAAAGCAAACAAGTCATGGAACTTGAGTATTGACTTTTGAACCATCATAAAATATGTGAGCATGCTGTTATTAACCACACTTTTCATGTCATAGATAAATGTTAATAACACCCAACCAATAAGATCATGGCAAACAAGAAAATTTTGGCTTGCTTGAATCAAATTAGCATCAATATATGAGTAAATTCCAAAACATACTTGTATCAAGTGAGTATCAACAAATGATCCAATTTCTAAGTTTTGATCAGTTTCATGTATGTCTATAACATATTTGCTTCAACTACTCAACTCCATACTTGTTCCTTAGCATGCATTCATGTGGTATACACATACAAGAAAATCATAGCATACTTGATCATGGAAGACCTTAAATACTAAAGTAGATTATACCATGACTAAGTACTTTAGCACATGAATTCCATAAAAATCACTAGCCAAGGGATTATATTATTATAAGAACTAAACCAATGGAGATCAAATCATTTAATTTGAATTTTCCATAACCAACCATGTGAATGACAATTTTCCTTTGGTCATGGGTTTGGAGCACCAAATATCAACCTCCCATGTTGATAGATGCTCCCCCTCAAATAAAGCTTATACAATTCTAAAGATAGAGGTTTTAGGTACCCAAATTTTGGGACCTAAAGAACCTTCAATCAAAGACTTTGGCACCCATGCCTTAGTCAATTTCTTTTTGACTTTTTGAACCCTAGAATCATTTGATGATCTAAATTGGGTTCTTGACATTAAAGATATGACACTAGGTTTTTAGGTTGGTAACCCAAACCAACCTTGTTGTACATCGCCCTTTGTGAGTTGAGTATCATGTCCAATGTTTTAGAGCTTGTTGAAAATTTCTCAAGAACATTCTTGAGGTTTTCAACTTCGCTTTTCAAGTTCTTTTTTTCATCCTTAAGGGATTCATCATGCAAAGCATTAATATCCTCAACCTTAGAGGATTTCAATTCTTTTACTTCCAACCTTAATGCTTTGACTTTGGCCTTAGATTTCTTAAGCATTTTTGTCAAGCACGCTATTGTTCTATAGCATTTGTCTAACTCCGGAGAGATTACCTCTTCATCATCCAAAGATGATGAAGGCGAGGTTGAGGAGCTTGAAGATTCATCACTGCTTCCTTCACTTGAATTCTCTACTGCCATGAAAGCAAAATGATGGAAGTTCTTCTCCTCCTCTTCATTCTTCTTCTCATTTCTTTTGTTACCTGTCACACAAGTAAACCCTTTCTCTTTTGGGCTTGTGTTAGAGATCTCGTGTAGCTCCATCTCACAAAACAAATCCTCTAACTTAACAAAAGATAAGTCCTTGGAAACCTTGTAAGCATCCACCATGGATGACCACAAAGTATTCCTAGGGAAGGCTTTGAGTACATACCTCACTAGGTCTCTGTTTTCAACCTTTTCATCAATGGAGTGGAGACCATTCAATACTTCTTTGAATCGACAATGAAGCATACTTACAGTTTCATTTTCTCCCATGGTGAGACTTTGGAGTTGGTTGAGAAGGAGGTCCTTCTTAGCTGTCCGGGTTTCACGAGTTCCTTCATGGAGCTCAATAATCTTATTCCATAGATCTTTAGCACTTGTGAAAGGACCCACCTTGACCAACTGATCCTTGGTCATCCCACATTGCAAGGTGACGATAGCTTTGGCATTAGCTTCCCCCTTCTTGACTTGCTCAGCTGACCAACTAGAAAACTCAAGCTCATTTCCCACATGATCCTTTGGAGGGGAGAAACCCTCCTTCACTGAGAACCATATGCTCATGTTGGTTTTGAGGTAGAACTCCATCCTTGACCTCCAATATGGAAAATCAGTACCGTCAAGGAATGGAGGTCTGTTTGTGCTGTAACCTTCTCCTCCCATAGCCATCTTGTTGTAAGCTCTCGGATGTTAAGCGTGAACAGAGCCCCAAGCTCTGATACCACTTGTTGGAAACAGATGGCTAGAGAGGGGGGGGGGTGAATATAGCCAATCTCTTTTGCCTTTGGCACTTATGAAGTTTCTGCACTTAACTTATCAGTAGCACAGCGGAAGAAGCAAAGGAAAACGAAGCAGTGCAGTAAACTAAAAACAGAAATGAAAGCAAACAACGACAGCTACCAAGATCGCTAACAAGAGGGTTTACAAGGTTCGGGGATAACTTGCCCCTACTCCTTGGCGTGCCCTTAAGGTGGGCGATCCCTTGATCGTCGGCAGATCAAGCCCCGGTGAACTCCGGATAGTAGCAGCCTCCTTCTCGGTGGAGAAACCTCTCCACAAGTGATCTCAAGAAGATGCAAGTTAAGCACAGAGACACTCGAGAAGACAAGCTCACAAAGATGTAACAAGATCGCTCAAGCACAAAGCAACAGAGAGCACGAACACAGCCCAGCCAAACTTCCTAAGTTTCTGTCTTGTTCGCCACATCTCCTCTGCATCCAGCTTTGTCTCTTAAGCTCCGGCTCAACGTCGCCAGCTCCATCAGCACCACTGACTCACACCCTGACCCACTGACCTCTCTGAGCACTCAGTCCACTGGACACTCCTCCAGCTGAGCCTCCGTCAGTTGCCAGTTGCGCCAGACGCCGTTGAGACCTGAAAACACAATAGATCCAAACCTGCTCCAAGGAAAGCCTCCCATTGACCCTCCTTGAGTGTTTGAATCACCTGCTATCACCTGCACACTCCAACAGAGGCTTAGCAATGCATATCAAAAAGAAATCAGCAAGTAGCAGAGAATCGGCAGTGAAAACAGACTTCTGACAGCATATTTGAATTAAAGTTCTGCTCCTGATCGGTCCCCAGACCGATCAGGGAGGAGCCTGATCGGTCACCAGACCGATCCAGCAGTCTTCTGCACACTCCTGATTGGTCCCCAGACCAATCAGGCTCCAGCCTGATCGGTCACCAGACCAATCAGGCTTGAGTGAACAGTGATTCTTTAATCAAAACCTAAGTCTCTGATCGATCACCGGACCGTTCTGGACCTGATTAGCAAGGGAACTCAACTCACTGTTCGCTCCCTGATCGGTCACCAGACCGATCAGGAGCTGTGCAGTGAGTGAAACACACACTCCCTGATCGGTCATCAGACCGATCAGACATCGCTGGATCGGTCACCAGACCGATCCACGAAGGAGCAGCGTGCCAACTCCCTGATCGGTCACCAGACCGATCCAGGGACGCAGACCTAGCCTTCCAAGCTAGGATTTCATTCACCTTAGCCCTCCAAGCTAAGGATTTTTCAATCTAACTCTCCAAGTTGGGAATTTGCACCTAACCCTCCAAGTTAGGACTTTTCACCTAGCCCTCCAAGCTAGGACTTTTCACCTAGCCCTCCAAGCTAGGACTTTTCACCCAACCCCTCCGAGTTAGACCTTCATCCAACCTAGCCCTCCAAGCTACGCACCTGATCCTTCAAGCCCTACGCACCTGATCCTTCAAGCCAGGACTTTTCACCTAATTCTCCAAGTTGGGACTTTTCACCTAACCCTCCAAGTTAGGACTTTTCACCTAGCCCTCCAAGCTAGGACTTTTCACCTAGCCCTCCAAGCTAGGACTTTTCACTCAACCCTTCCGAATTAGGACTTTTCCATACCTAGCCCTCCAAGCTAGGATTTTTCCACACCTAACCCTCCAGGTTAGGATTTTCTCACACCTAACCTTGCAGGTTAGGACTTTTCATACCTAGCCCTCCAAGCTAGGACTTTTTCTCATGCCAGCGTGCAATCTCCCGATCCACCTGGACTTAATCCAAATTCATTCAACTAAACTTAAATCGTTGTCAACACCAAAACAACAATCGGGCCAGACTGCATCAACAATTATATCTCCATCCATTCTACTCTGCCTTCAAAATCCAAATGGGCAATTCATATTCCTAAATTTAGGATTATGACCTACCATACAACAATATGAAGAAAAATTAAGAGTATATTAGCTGCACAATATTGCTTAGCACACACGAAATTAATAGGGAATATATTTACCAAGTACCAAAATCATGTGTCCCTAAGGAAGAACTAATATTTGATTCCAGTTCATTTCATACCATTTTTTTTAAAAAAAATACATATAGAAAAATATGTAACAACTACAAAGTACAAACAAGGTATCTAATTTGTTTACAATACAATCCTCAGTCCTGATGCAGCCTCTTCTATTTCAGTTGTTAAGGAGTATCCATATTTGAGAGAACTCCAATCATGTGCATGAATCCTAGTCCAATTGGTTGGAGTTATAGCTACACTTTATTTTCTTTCACTTGCACGATAATCCAACTGATGTTGATTTTTTTTTTCAAATTTAAATAAAAATAAACAATGAAAAACAAGCTTACAAAGGGCTCACTGATTCTAAAATCACTTGTCGTCTTGTTTGCTTAGTTAGACTCACCTCAAACAAACAATGCAAGATGGTGATGCAAGGAAAGAGCAAAAAGTTTCTGATATACCATGTAGATTTAAAATGGTCTGCAACATGTGTTATGGAGTAATGCTCCTCAGTTGCATGGTAACTTATGTTTCTTCAAAGATATAAATCAAATTATCAACAAATCTATCCAATCACAGATCTAACAAACTGTCTGTTTAGTTCCAAACAGACAGTTTCTCTAACAACAACAAGCTACAATTAGTCAAATCCTCACTCACAATCAAATAACAACAAGACAACACTAGCTTCTCTAACAACCAAAAAAGGCAGTCTTTGTTTGTTTAGTTCCAAATAAAACAGTTTATACCAAATTCATATCACAACCAAATGTACTATCAAGAAGAATATAGAACCAAACAAACAGAGTATCAAACAGTTGTAAACCTAGCAAAAGATTTAGCAAACTTACATTTCTGAAGTCCCAAAGAATTGAGCAAAGTATTTTCTAGGATCTGGTGGCCGTTCAAAATCTTCTGGCCTACTTATTTGAAAATAAATAGTAGCATATGTTTCGGTTTGATGTTATACAGTAAGAAAATGAATTACCTGAAAAAAAGGGAAATAGAGAACAAATGCAGAGGAAATATGAAGAAGAAATTCCCACCTTAAAAAAAAAAGTAAAATATCTTGTGTTTCACTCATCAAGAATTCAACGAAAGTTTTCTTTGTGTAAAAAAAAAATGATTAGTTGAGAATAACTTGTGGAACCAAGGGCTTCATCTTAGATTCATGCCCCAAGAGCAAACAAAATCTCATTTTTAACTAGAAAATCCTTAAAGGCAATGTGCAGGTTTCTATAAGTATATGGATCAAAACTCCTTACGAAATATACAAAAGTTACTGTATTTCTTTAATCAATAGATCTTTAAAACAAAAGCTAGAAAAAGGAAACAAGGATTCTGATAAGCAGTGGCAGAACCCCCCATGAGTTCGTTGGAACCGCCTAGTATGCCGGTTCCTGACAGTGGAGGCTACTTTTATAGCCCCAATCTTCTTCTCCGAGAGCTCAGTTGCCCGAGAAGCAATCTTTTTTTTTTAAAAAAAAGCCACAAATCTTTCATGGCTTTTATTTTTTATTTAATATCCTTTAGTGGAAAGACATCGTTCCACTAAAAGGTATTTAAAAAAAATAACCTTTTTACAAGACTGAAGGCTGAGCCTTTACGTGATTTTCCTCCAAATTCTCCCATTTCCCCATTCTTCTCCCTCTTCCTCCCTTCTTCTTCCTCTTCCCCATTTCAAACCAAACCCTAACTAGTAACCACCCAACGGCCAAAAATAAAAAATTATATAAATTTATATAGCTGTACAAAAAAATTATCAGTGCAATTCAGCCTTCCCGAAAAAATTTTCTGGTTTCGACCCTGCTGATAAGAAAATGATAACTACATAGTCCCGCATGGGTAAGGGGGGGGCCAAAATTATCAAGATATTAAGCAACGCACAAATCAAAGCAAGGAAATAGAAACATAAAAGTCATCATAATAAAATCATAACAATGACGGGGCAGAATGGACAATCTCTCATACTTGCTCCAAAAACAATCAGGATACAAGCAAGACAGATTATGGAGGGAAACATGTGATAAGAGACTCTTGATATCAGAAGCATAAATAACCCAATGCTCACGATGATGTAAGACCAAAACCATAATAAACCGGACTAACCTTGGCAGGCCAAGCAGGGTAGCCTTTCACTTAGTGAGAACAAGATCCCCCAGCTTAAGCTGCCCCACCGCCTTAACCCGGCTCGAACCTTTCCTGCGCCCGGGGGCCATGGCGGTGAGTGCCCAAACCTTAACGCGCTTCCATCTTTCCCCCAACAGAACCTCGGCAGAAAAAGGTCGACCAGATCGTCAAGAAAACCCCTAGGCAATCTTCCCAATGGAAAACTCCGACCAGTCGAAGAGCGTCCTTTTGCACCCAATTCTGAGGTGACGAGTGAGCGAAGGGCGCGTGGGCGACTGAGGGCTACAACAGCAAGATCGTGTGGTAGAGAAGCAACGAGCAGAGACGCACGACGAGAGCATTAGAGAAGCGCCAACGAGTGGGAGAAGGGATTAGGAGATGCGAGGAACGAAAGGGGAGGCGATCGAAACTGGGTTACAACTTACAAGGAATTATAACAAAGACACAATAGGTAGAAGAACCTAAATATTTATATAATTGATGTGTAATTTTTTATCGTTATGAATAAAAACCCATGAAAACGACGCCCAACGAGTGTCGAAGTCAGGTGCCCATCCTCACATGCTAATCAAAACATCCGAAACTAGTAGTCCCCGTAATTTACCTTCTCCGTGTTAATTCTGGAACGAATTGACAGGGACACTAAGACAAGTGAATCGTCTTTTGCCACCTATAACAAATTAGTCACACAGCACGCACTTGTAAAACTTCATACTCTATTCAACTCATGTTATCTTACATGTTGAGTTTACAAAAAAAAAACATTAATTCCAGCACGCGATAATGAAAATTCTCTTAGTTAAATGAGCTTTTCCAACATAATTGTTACAACATTTCCCTTGCAAGCATTTAGATGAGATCGGCAACATTCATTGGCATTTCATCAATCTGTGTGCTGTAATATTGTTCGATATCTCTTAAAATACGAATGTCATCCTTCCTCACGAAATTAATTGCAACACCCTGGATTCACACCAATGGGGAAAAGTCACTTTAAGATGAAAAGGAAGATAAAGCATGCAAAGAGTAAAATAAAAACATAATTTATTTCTTTAGTGACTAAAGAAATGTGGGTCACATCTGACTCTCTAGAAGCGAATAGGTATTTTTTGGTGATCAGTTGGGGACCTTAAAAGTGTTTGACGTCTACCGGGAAGATATATTCATACTGCATTGATGGCACCCAAGCACTTGGAATTGGCCCATATACTTTTCTCGTTGTCCCCTATGTACTATTGTAATGACCTTATATTTCAAACAATGCATAGAGAGGGAATTTGATCCTGGTACATGTAAATAACTAAAAAATACAATGGAATGTTGGAATCAGGAACCAAAAGCTACCGTTCTAGCTACGTAGCATGCAGCCAAAATACATGACGCTGAATGCAAGTATGAGCAACAAAGAATTTACCTTACGTCCAAAGCGTCCAGACCGGCCTATCCGATGTATGTAGAGTTCTCGATTGTTTGGTAGGTCATAGTTTATCACCAGTGACACCTGGGAGAATCAAAAACACTATTGGATATTACAACATATTAATTGAAAAAGATCATGAAATTGCTGAGTGAATTTTTTTTAGCATATGCAAAGCAGTGTTTGAAATGAAGAAGAGAGGGGTAAAAATTGATGGTCAACTACAACAATAATGAGTAACAAAAAAAAACTAAATCCACATTTTAGTGAAAAGTCTTGCCTGCTGGACGTCAATCCCTCTAGCCCATACATCAGTTGTGATCAGGACACGAGTTGCCCCTGATCTAAATTCTGCCATGATTGCATCTCGCTCTTTTTGCGGCATGTCACCATGCATAGAAGATACTGTGAAGTTATTACTGCGCATTTTCTCAGTTAACCAGTCAACCTGCCGGAGAAATAAGCAAAATTAATCTGGTCTGCAACTAAATTATTTACATCGTAAAAAGTTGCGACATGGATAGAACATTATTTGATTTCATGAAAATAGATAATAAAGATCGTCCGCTAACAAGAAAAATAGCTAATAATAGGGTAGTGATGAGGAAAAATTTTGCTTCTCGAAAAAAATGTCCATATTCATATTTCAGTACTCTGAAAAAAGGGATAAATAATATTCAACCATGTAATTCAAGATATCCAGCTCAAATTTGTCGTTGAATACTAAGAAATTCATATATAGATATTTATTGACAAAAGAATCATTTCTCTAAATTTATCCAAACGGAAAGCTCGTCAGGGAAACCTCTAAATCAGATTGCTCTGCCCGTCAATGTTGCTTGCTGCATCACCACTACTCGCTCACCGCCCCTCAGCTTCCACTTGAGGCCTCTGCACAATGCTAATTGCTAACATAGATCACGGTGACGGACACTATAATGTTTCACATGGTTCCATTAATGATCATTCGCATGTGCTAGACATGTGTAGCCTATTGCTTCTATCAAACAGCCTGCACAAGGCAAATGTGGTTCCCCTTTGCCCGACACCACCTACATCCAAACAAGCCACCCTAAGCAACTAGTCCCTGTCTCCCTTGAGCAACACGTTGCTGGGGAGGAGCTACGCTTTTGCCTTTGCCCGATGACACCCCTACCTAAGAGAACCACCCCCATTCAACAAGTGGCCTCTGCTTTGCTTGGACGTTGTCTTGCTCGAGCTAGGCTTGCAAGAGTTCTCCCTTCACCTGGTGTCACCTCCAAGCCAGTCGCATCGAGATCTTAATCCAGTTTTGGGGTTTTACATCATAGTCCAAAAATTTTACAAATTTCTAGATTGGCCTGTGATTTATATTTTAGTATTGCAAATTTAAGAATTTTGAAGTGGGCCCCTAACATATTACATCTTATTTAAAAAAAAAAAATTAACCATTACTAATATTAACTTAAAAATCAAGTGATTTGTCAAAGTCTTCATCAATGGCTGTGAGGTGCAAATTTCACTGTAGTAAGGGCTCACATCAACTCAGTAATTTCATTTCCTCGTTGAAATTTATTGTGTAATTTAGTTGGCTTAGTTAATCTGTGCGTTTTGATTATTTTCTAGCATAATCGTTATTCTTGCATATTCAAAAAAAAAAGTAGCGTCCTCTTGCTTAGTTCTACTTGTTCCTTTTTTTAAAAAGTAGCATCCTTAGCATCTTTATTTTGGGTATCACTATGAGAGAAATAGGTGTGAGATAATGAAGACGAGCTTAGGATCCTACAATCTAGATTGGATGACCAAAAGTGGTTAAAAAGGCATATCGCAAGTATAAGTGACAAATTGGCAAAGAAGAAGGATCCCAAGCCACATCTAACCCACAACCACCATCAACTCATTTAAACATTAGTTCAATTTTTAATATTGAGGGGACCATCTTATTGAGAGACATTAGAATCTTGTTCCTTGTATATCAATTTGCCAATAGATCTTACATCCACAGTGTCATTCCCTGCAGTCCCATCCATGACAAAACTCATTCCGAAGATCAAGCCCATTCGAGACGCTCAGATAGTGTTTCCTCACAACAACACCTGAAACCTAGTTCATTATAAGGGACGTCCTAATATCTGTAATGCATGGGGTCCCTCATAAAGGTCTTGTACGAAAAGATAGCACTTTGCATGAGATGTTCCAGAATTAACATGTACTAGTATGTCGCCTTAAAATTCAAATACATTCTTCAGTTTGTTTCATATCAAAATCATAGTTCCAAGCCTAATGGAGTTGTAACTTGTAGTCTAACCTTTCTTTTTGTGTTGCAGAAAATAACTGCCTGAGTGATAGTGAGAGTGTCATAGAGATCGCATAATGTATCAAACTTCCACTCCTCTCTCTCCACGGCAACAAAAAATTGCTTTATACCCTGAAACAAAAATAATAATAATACAGAGATCAATAACATTGAAGAAGCATAAGCTAATAACCATGACAAAACTTGAAAATAAACTACCTCCAATGTCAATTCATCACGCTTGACAAGGATTCTTACGGGATCTGTCATGAACTTGTTGGTTATCTCTAGAATTTCATGAGGTAGTGTTGCAGATATCAGAGCAACCTACAAAATAATTCATTAAATTATATGCTCAATAAACTTCTAATTTTTACAAGAACAGCAACACATATAAACTAAAACTATGGAGGTAATACTCATGATTTGGAAGAACAGGTCTTAGAAAATTCAACATTGAAAGAAAAGTGTGAAGGTCTATATTGTTTGAATGCCATCTTTCTAGATTATCATAAAAACCTGTGAATACACTTATCAAACAGAATTCATTGGGGTTATTTCCGCTCACCTACCACAACCAACAACTCATACATAATGCAGAAGTTCCATAAAAAGCATAACACAATATTAAAACCATTTCAAAGAAAAAAAAATGCTCAAATTGAATCAAGCATACTAAACCTGAGTGAAATTTGATAAAGTCCATATGATGCAATAGAATTGTGACATCGGTTCATAAAAACAATGGCTATTTGCTTATTATGTACATACACTGATGGTTTCATCAGTAGTGAAATATTAAATATAATTATACAAGCAGGCCAAATCAAATCTTTATATTAAAGAAATGTTGAAATCTTGAAAGCCTCAAAAACTAATCTCCTAAAAATGACATACAGCTAGATAAGAGGACAAAAAAATAACTGGGTTCCTTTTTTTAAAAGAAGGGTAAAGAATGATCAAACACAAAAAATATATACTGCAGCTTGTATTGAGACTGATAAACAAAACAAGCTGTTAGTTTCAAGTAACAAGCAGCACGTCTCTTGTATAGCAACTAAATTTATCTCTAACATCAAAAGTCATAGAGCATATGCCTACAAACTTAGAATATAAGACACAATTTTTCCAAGTGCAAAGGTAGAAATAATGGCATCAAATAGACGAAGGCATGGAGTTCTCTGGCTGAGCACAAAATACACATGGATAATGCCGCACTGATTAGTTCATGATCTTGAAACATTGTTTATTTTACATGCAAATGTTTGTTGTCGTTTGTGAACTCACTGGCACTTGAAACAAAGTAAATTTTACCTGCACGAGAATATCTATTTCTTTATTTGTTAAACTATAAAAAGGCTGAGACAATTTTAAATGCAAGCAAACAGATGAATAGCAAGTATCCAAAGCTTCTCTTTAAAAGTGGCATTCAGGCAAATTTGAGATTTGGTTGGTTTGCACTAAAATTTGGATTTTGACTTAATTTGCATTCAGGCATATCTCATTGTTGAGTTAATGAAATGGCATCACTCCAGTATGGTTAAGATTTAACTCTGTTTACTAACTGTAATATGAAAAGATGATATTGATCTCATACACTGTTCTCAAACAATACAGGTATATTAGATTAAAACTAGAAATTTTTCCTAAAGACCCTGATTGTTGATCCAAACCTGAAGTTCAGGAGGCAGGTATCTGTACACATCATATATCTGGTCCTTAAAACCTCTACTAAGCATCTCATCAGCTTCATCCTATTCAAATAACACAAATTCGTTTAGAAGTAGAAATATCTCAAATTCATACAAATATACTTATGGAAACACAGAACCAACATACAAGGATTAGAATCCTGATAGCTCTTGTGCGCAAAGTCCTCCTTTTAATCATGTCGCAAACTCTGCCAGGTGTCCCAGAAACCACATGAACACCATACTCCAGCTTTCTAATATCTTCACCTATACTCTTTCCACCAATACATGCATGAGCTTGCACATTTATATATTCACCAATGGCTAATATCACCTTCTCAGTCTGTGCAGCAAGTTCTCTTGTAGGTGATAATATAAGTGCCTGAACTCTGAAAAAATGTGCAAAAACTTAACCAGAAGAACTAAATATATTAAATTAAATGAACGGCTTTGTACATGGAAATGCTTTCTTGGGTATACCAAAACCCTCTAAAGGGAGATGAAGAAACAGACAAATTACAACTGCGTATTATAATAGATGGATAAATTTATTATGAGTGCATTATTGAAGAATGATACTAATCTTGTCAAACCCAAAAAGTTGCTTAGATGCTCAACAAAACTACCAATTCCCCTCAACGTCATCTTGATTCTTCATCTATCCTCTCCATACCTATGCCCATTATAAGGACTTGTAAACCTAACAATTGATGATCACATGAAAAAAAATACAAAAACGATCATCGGGCACTTGGATCCACTTCCAAATCAGATGTGTGTACCTAAGTACAATACTAAATCATCATTTAGCTAATAGAATAGAAGGCATGAAGGCTTTAAACTAGGTTGCTTCAGTGATGTCTTAAAAGACATAACGAACAAACTTATTTCTAGCTGTCATTGTTAATCTATAAAAGATGTCAATTTTTCTGCTCTCGAGTTTGAAAATAAATTACAAACCCTCCTAAAATAAGTAAGAAATAAAAAAAGAAAATTGAATATTCAATACACAGTTTACACGGCGCAACCAAATCAAACCTGGATCTTTGAGTCTAATAAAAATAAGAACGAGAAAGAAAATCCGATGGATATGAATTCAATAAATGAAAAACAGAAATCATACTCTCTAACGGCGGTATCAACCATCTGGCAGACGGTTAGGGCGATCATGGAGGACTTCCCGGTGCCGGACTGCGCCTGGGCAATGACGTCGCGGCCATTGATAATGGGAATCACAGCCCTTTGTTGGATGGCAGAGGGCTTCTCGAATCCATAGGCGTATATGCCGCGGAGGAGGTCGTCGCGGATGCCCATCTGATCGAAGCTGGTGATGGCCTCGACCCCCGGGCTGGTCTCGAATACCAGGTTCTCGTCGTCTATATTGCGCCCCCGAGGAGCCGCGGTGCTGGTGGCGGCCATGGCAACGAGAGGGATCGAGGCAGAGGTAAGGGGCGAGAAAGAGAGGAAGCGACGACGCTAACCCTAGCAACAACGGCCAAGTTCTCCAAGGACAACAAACGAGACAAGCTGCGACTTTATATTTTAGCCCAGTTTATAAGTTGCGAAAATTACTCTTTTAATTTTTTACGTTTTTTTTAAGTTAACCCATAAACTTTCGGAAATTATGGATGAGGCTGACAAGGGAATTATGAATCATATTATAAGATATTTTTATAAATTAGATTGTGAATATGACGATAATTTTATGATAGTTTTTATCCTGAATTAGTTTATTAACATTATTTAGTTTACTAGTAAGCGAAATAGAAAATGAATATAGCTATAAAAAAAAGTTACTGATACAAATCATACTTCATTTAAGTTGGAAACAGTTTGTTGAATGGCTTATTGAATTTTTTTTATAATTTAAATATATAATTTTTTAAATCGATTTAAAAGACAAATGATTTGATGTTTCTAATTTGTCATCGTGTAAATTCGAGAAGTATAGATGAGGATATCTCCAATAGTTAGTGTTTTATATAATTTTTAATATGTCATTTTAATGTCACATTAAATATATAAAAATTTATTATTTTCACCTGAAAAATAATCTTTCTAATAGTCGTGCGCGTATAAAGTTTTTTAAGTGAATTTCGACTTGTCATGGCACAAAAGTTCGTCTTATCTTTTTACTATCGTGCCCGAGAGCCTTTTTAATTTTTATTAAAGCTTTTGTTTACTTGGAGGTAAAGAAAGTAAAATTAAGGAAATTTACCGAGGAAAATTTTCTATTGTTTACTTGAGTAAAATATTTAGAAGGAATGGAAACATAATCCTTAAATTACATAAAAATCCTATTGGTTTTTTTTTCCTTATTATCTTCCACGATTCCTTCCGCCGTGACTCCTCTTTCTGCAATTGCTCCCCGCGATGCAATTGCTCCACAACCTACATCTTCCGCGATTGCTCCACGTCAATTCCTCTCCGGTTGCTCCATTGTCCTCATCTGTTCTTGTGACGGATCCCAATATTGCTATCGCGATTGTTGCTCCCCGTCAACTCATCTCTTGTGATTACTCCACTGCCCGCAATTGCTTCTGCGACTATTTTACGCAGCCACTCCAGTCGTCTTCTGTGGTAACATGGTCTAGTGTTCTTGCCTTCGTTTTCCGATTCTGATATGGAAATAGCCAAGTTTTTAATCCATTGTTCAACCAGCGAAGGAAGAAATGCATGCCTAAGCAAGGATATATTACTAATCTATATCGATTTCTATCTGCATTTTAACAATCTTGATTTTTTTTATAGTAGTTTATAAAGGGTCGTCTCCATAAAATTGAAAGCCCTAAGGCTAATTTTTAAGATAAAGTCCTATATAATTTTTTTATTAAATATAAAAATATTACATATGAATTGATAATTAAATATACATGATTATCATGAATATTCAATATACTATGTAAATATAGAACTTTCAAAAGTTGATAAAGAACTCCTCCACGATTACATAGATTTCAATAACTCCTTCGTATATATAAATTAAATCTAATAATAAAATGTTCATACTCTTCACACTTTTTATTGTGCAAAATTATCAACTAAATTATCATAATCAAGCTTAGCTACTCATTTTTTTTCAATAGACAATATGACCAAACCATTCAATCATCTTGTGACATAGTTGATAGAATATAGTTCTTTATCAACTTCAAATTTAAGAAACTTCTTTTAGCAGAAGATACCGTAAAACTGGTATAGTTTATAACATTCTATAAGTTATTCAAGCATTAGGAAATCTATGATGCAAATTTTGACATACTCGAAAACTTCAAGTAGTTTGATAATCCAATTCGACAATGCTTTTCTGAGTAATTACAATTCAGAAAATAATTCAAGTACATTACTATCAGAATCATCCTCATGTTTCAAAAAATCTTTAAGTACAACCTATGAATTGTTTAAACTCTCATCATCTACGTCTTTCAACTTGCTCAAGTTAAATGAAAATCCAAAAGTCTCTTTATATTTCTAAAACTGCTTAAAGCTTATCTTAAGTGAAGAAAGAGCATTATCAACTATCTGCAAAAAATAATTTACTCAAAAATATTCTTCAGCTCCTTGTATTGGTTCATCTAAAGAATTTTCATCAAAGAATCTTTTTTCTATGACGAATACGAATTTCACGAAATATGGATTAACCTCCATTCCTAAAGCAATCTTTTCAGCTTCACTCTTCACACTTCAAAACTAGTATTTCTGTATTCTTCCTAAAAGATAATCAAACCTCTTAACAGACAGTATCCTCATCAATAGTTATATCTTTTCTTTGAAGAATCTTATTGACTTTATTTACTTTCTGTAATATTTCAAACAATATTACCATGCCCGCAAAAAATTCAAAACTTCGAAGTTCATAATTTGCCAAGACCCCGCATCACTCATTGTTGCATCACCAGTATGTTCTACTAGATACAATAGTGCATCTTTATATGAGAAACTTGCTATCAAGACAACTTCCCGATGTGTATCCGATCATGATTTTAATGTAAGTCATTCTCTATTGTGACTTTTACAAAAGATTTAAGAACCTCCCACCATTTTGTTGAACCGGAGAATAATTTATAAATTCTTTGTATCACTCCAAAAAATGATTTAGCTTGAACACAACTCATAGTCATATCACAAAGGGCAAGATTAAGAGAATGACAACCACATGGAGTTTAAAATGCCCTAGGATACTCTTTAGGTATCCTATTGCTTACTCCTTTATATTGTTCTTTCATATTTGAGTCATTATCAAATAACCCTGCCCTCTCATGTTATTAAAATCAAGTTCCAATATTCCCAAAACAGATTTAAGCTCATTGTAAAGTGCATCTTCTGATGTTTCAGTAACCTTCAAACATTGAATAAAGAACTCTCCATTATTATGGGAGTGTTGGAAATATCAACACATCTCAATATAAGAGATATTTGTTCTTCATGACTAATATCTTAGTACAATCAAGAATTACAGAAAAATATTTTGCTCTTTTAATGATTTTCATGATCTTATTCTTAATCTTGTCTGACAACAAAAGTATTAATTCATTTTGAATATTATGGCCAAAATAATGGACATGACAGGTCTCCTTTCTTCGGATGCGCCGAAAGTGCTCTTCCATGATAACATTAAAATCAACAATCATTCGAATTATATTAGAAAATTTTCACTATTATGATCATCAAGTTTTTCATTACTTTCATGAAATGTCAAATTACTGTTTGCAAGGAGTTTTTACAACACTAATAATTCTCTTCAAAACATTTATCCAAAATCTTTTTTCTTTCTCAATGACTTTTTAATTAGAAAAATCAATTGTTAATTTTTTTTCTCAACCTTGCTTCTGCTTCATCCAGTTCGTTATGCTATTTATATAATCAATGCTTCTTTTATGCTCACTAAGTCTCACGTGAATATTTTTTCAATCACCATAACTTATAGTTGTTGTCAAAGGACTTGATATAACTTTATCTCTTCTGAATAACACACAACAAAAGCAAAACACTTTATCCTTCTTCCAAAGTACACTATCCATGATCTATCAAGTTTTTCTCCATTCGACAAAGATCGAATGTAATATCTATCATTGAAGCTTCTACCGTGGTCATTAACCGGATACATGATATCCATAACTCTTTTTGAACCTCTCCTTATTAACAAATCAATCTTTCTTTGAGGCATATTATTCTCCCAATTTCCTGGATCGAACAAATCATCTAATTCTTCACAACTCATATCTATATTTTCATTCAAATTTTCAATATTATTTGCAACTACTTGAAACTCATCATTCAAAACTATATTCTCAGTTGAAATTTGATCACCAACTACATTCTTAGGATCAAATTTTGATCCGAATTTGTAATAATAGTCAAATCTTCAACCATAGAAACTATAAGTTTTATGAACCTTTCCATAGACCTAGTGAGAGATCTGGTAAGAATCACTTATCTTTCTTTCTTTTTTCTTTTAGAACTTCTAGATTCAAATTTTCTTTTTCCCATCATAATTCACAATGCAAATCTAACAAAACAAAAATAAAATATAATTTAAATATTAACAAATATATATTTAGATTTTCAAATTAATCGATGATAAGATTAATTACATTAAGTAGTTTTGATGCATGAAACATTCTTGATTATAACTTTAATAATTACATGAAACATTCTCTTATGAGTGAACAAGAACAAAAATTAAAGAAATAGATAAAATTAAATCGGTCTCGTATTACAATTATTAATTTAATAATGAAGTTAATTATTAAACATAAAATTCGGATCTCTTAAGATTCCTAGCTTTAGAAAAATAGTGATCTGAGTAAGAAACAAAACACCTCTGTCATAATGCACATACATATATTGTTTGGTGATAATCATGTAAGTTCAGAGAAAAGTGTTATAGCAAACTATGTAAACAACTTGGTAGAATGATCCATGTATTAGCCTATTCAATTTAACCATATGCAAACAGCTATTCCCATCAACCATTGATAAGTACATTAGAAATAATAGAATTGGGAAATTTTCAAAAACAAAACATGATTAATAAGAAATGAAAAGCATAATCGTTTACCGGCAAGGGAGCTTCATCGGAATTGTCATGGCGAGGAAGGGCAGGGCGCAGTGGGGAAAATCAGTGGCCACTTGGAATCTCATTGGAAAGTGAGGGAGGCTCAAGGGAGGTGGGATTTCATAAGAGAAATCGTTCACCGACATGTCCAACGAGCTAAGGACAGGAAGATCAACGACTCCACTTGGAATCTCGCCGGAAAGGTGGTTCTTGCTGAGGTAGAGCTTAACCAACCTTTTCAACTCCACAATAGAGCCCGGGACAGAGCCGGAGAGTCGATTCCCGGCTCGTAGCAGTTGCAATGAGGGAGAGTCGGAGGGCTTGGCGAGGACGCCGAGGAGAATCACAAGGGGCGGCAAGCTAGGCAAAATGGCGAAATCACTCGCCCCCAGCGAGGGGCTTCAGCGAGAGGATTTGATAAGAAAAAGAGAAAAAATGATTTTAGAAAGGAAAACACACACACACATATATAAAATGGGCCTTTGGTATTTTTGGGCTTTGGCCCAAGGTCGGTTCTGGTCATTATAAGCTAAAAAAAATTGATTCATTATCAAATTTAATAGCCTAAATAAAAAACATTAATAATATGGAGGCCCCTAAAATAGAGAGACCCTAGGCAGCTGCTTAAGCTACCTCCCCCTAAAGTTGATCTTGCTCGAGATCCCATGGCTGGTCATGTGGTCATGACAGGTAGGTTTCACATGAGAAAGTCTCACATCGTGGTCGTAGTACCTAAGACGATATTTAAGATCTACAGAGACAAATCACAAAGTTATCTTAACGTCTAGTAAAGCAAAATCTTAAAGATAGTAAGTTTTTTATTTTAATTTGGATAAAAATATTCTCGAGAAAGCTATGGACGAAAAGATCGAAATAGTCAGTGATCTAATTTACGATTAAGACAAGACCGAGTTAACTAGTGAGCCAGTTTATGACGATTTCAGAGATTTTGTTAACAAGATTCCAATGAGATGCAAGATCATGATTGTTTCTGATTCTTGCCATGGTGGGGGCCTCATCGATGAAACCAAAGAGCAAATCTGCGAGAGCTCTAGCAGGACAAAAACAGTTTTGATTCTAACTTCAGCTTTAGATCCTTCTTGAAACAAACAGTTCAAGATGCTATTTCGAAGACAGTCGACTCTAGACTTTGAAGGGCCCGGTGAAAAAAAAGAACCTTTATATTAATATAAAAAAACTAAAATCAATGCTATAAAAATAATTTCACTAATAGAATTGAGATTTATAATAATGAAAAATATTATAATCCATTTATCCATATTGCTAATAATCAGTATAATTACATCATAGAAAATAAAAAATAAAAATAAAAAATAACTATTACAATTAACTATGAAAAATTATTCATCTTGCATTTTTATCTGCAAAGTCATCAATCAGTTTTTCATAATCAACCAATTAATTAAACAAGAACAAACAAGATCAAAGGAGTCAAAAGAGAAGATATACCTTCCCGTTTACCTTGCGATCTTCTACTGTATGTCTGTAACGACCCGGAAAATTTTCTTAATATTTCTTTAAAATATTGAGCATGACTAGATAATTTTCTAAGGGATCTAGAGATATTAACACGAATTTTTACCTAGAAATCCATGATTTTTCCATGTAAATTGGGGAAATAGGCACTAATGGGCCTTATATGAGCTTTCTAGTACCATGATTATTGGTGAATTTTAGGTAAAATTTTATAGAAATATAAAGGGATTTTAATAATTATGGGAAAATTTTTAAGGGATTTTCAAAAATACTAGGAAAATAAAATAAAAATAAGTGGAAAAAATTCTGCATGCACCAAGGATTGAACCTTGGACCTCATGTACAACCATGCATGCTCTAACCAATTCACCTAGCAAGGGAGTGCTATAAGGAAATGAAGTGGATTATGGTTAAGGCTTAGGGGGAAATGAAGAGACACCATGACTCTTCACTTACCCTCTTTGATGAGTTATAAAGAGAGGCATGAGGGGTTACTTCTCTTCTTCCATCAAGTCACCATTCTTCCTCCCTCCTTCCTCATTCTAGCCGAAACCCAAGGAGAGGGTTCTCCCTTGGAAAAAGTTCACTTAGGCTTCATCCCCAAGATCTAAGGCTTCTATAAGGATACAAAGGCTAGGGGTGGTCAAGAGGCAACAAGATCTCCATCTTTCTTTCAAATCTAAGGTTTATACTCAAGATCAACCAAGGTAAGACTCCCTCACCTGTGGTATAATAGTTTCCTTATGATTTTTAGCATGATATCAAGTTGGTTTTGAGATTTACATTGGAGAAATCATGATATGGGACCCTAAACTTTCGGCCACTAGGGTTTTAAGGTCCAAAATGATGTTAAAAATATTTCTCATGCTTCCTAATGTTTGTCCATGATGAATATAAGTTAAAATGAGATTTGGGGAAATTTTGGGGTACCCTAGGACCTCCTAGGGTTTCGGCCAACCTCAAGAACCCATGGGTAGGGTTGGGTCTAAAACTTCAAGTATGTGTTTTATGTAGTATCATGCTATAAGAGAGATTGAGGGTGACTTATGTGAATTTTCACAAGGTCTTGTGACCCTTGTAAGTTTCGGCCAAGAAGGGTCTAGGGAAAAAAGGTTAGGACTTCCCTCAAGCAAGGGTCCTAATGGTCCTATGGTATGGTATGGAAGATGTTAGATGTTTAATTGGAAAATTCTATGAATTTATTCATGCACCCATGACCCTTATACATTTAGGCCAACCCTAGAAAGTAGGGTTTGGGGTTAGGGTGAACCCTAATCATGAGCCTAAATGGCTTCTTGTGACCCTATAGGTATTGTATGGTTGTTACTTCTCCTTATGCTACCTTACATGTAATTGAATGATGGAACTTTTCCCCTTATGCGTTTCGGCCAAGCAAGGTAATTAGGGTTTGGGGAAAGTTAGGGTATGGAGAATGATGGTTTATGCTTTATGATGAAGTTTATATAAAGGTTCAAGCATGTGGTAGAAATTAAGTTACCTATAACCCTAATTCCAAGCACCATGTTTCATGTTGTATGTTTATGATTGGATGCCATGCTTAATAGGGTTTATTTATGAATGTCTTATGTCCTATGCCATGTACTTGAATGGTAGGTAGTAGGTTTATGGAAGTCCTACCCATGCATGCTTGAGATAGATACCATGCTTATGTATGAAATGCAATGTTTACCTTATATATCATGATCATGCAAGTTCTATGGATTAGGATAAATATCTATGCAAACATGACAAGTTCAATGAATGTAATGCAAAGTTTACCTTATATGCCATGATCATGCAAGCTCTAGGAATAAGAATGATGTTTATGAAAGTAGGTCACGTTCTATCAATGAAGATGCATGTTATGTTTATTAATGAAGATGCATGTTATGTTTATGAATGAAAGTGCATGCCATGTTGTATGAATAAAGATGCATGCCATGTTATGAATGACGACACGTTCGACGGTTGACGGTACGACGGTACGACGGTCGTGAGACCGGTAAATGGGCCGGTAAATGGGCCGGTAGACGGGCCGGGTCGTTACACATGCTATGTTATAAATGAAGATGCATACCATATTTATGAAGGAAAATGCATGTCATGGTTATGAATGAAAATGCATGCCATGTTTATGAATGAAAATGCATGCCACGTTTATGAATGAAGATGTATGTCATATGGATGATAAAGCATGTAAAGTATTTTACTTTATGAATGGGCTTGTACCGGACCGAAGTATGGGTCCAAGGGATGGGCACCTTAAGAACGCCCCGGTTCTGGACTACCGACTATGCTGTCCACGGTTCTGGCACTACCGAAGCTGTGCAACAGGGATGGGCACCTTAAGAACGCCCCGGTTCTGGGACTACCGATTATGCTGTCCTTACCCTAGTAGGTCGGGGCTCGCTACCTCGTATTTACTTAGGGATGCGCGCTTATGATATATGTATGTGGTACAAGCCGGGGACCCCCAATGATGTTATGATGATGTTTAAGTATTTAAAAGTATGATTTTAAAAGTTAAGCATCTTTATGTATAAGCATTAGACTCATACATTCATGTATGCATTATACTATGATAGAAATGTCTTATACTTATGTCTCATGTCAAGAAATATGCATAATAGTAAACGATTTATGCTTATGGTTATGTTAAGAAGATGTCATATGATATGATAGAAAGCATGCCTATGTTTATGCCATACAGGTTAGTTCATGCTTTACGTTTATGTTTATGCCATGTATCATGCATGTTAAGAATGTTCTTTACGTTTATGTTTATGTCATGTATCATGCGTGTTAAGAATGTTCTTTATGTTTATGTTTATGTCATGTATCATGCCATGTTAAGAATGTTTATTTATGTTTATGTTTATGTCATGTATTATGTCATGTTAGGTTGAATTATATTTATGTCTATGTCATGTATTAGGCTATGCTCATGTTATGATAAGAACCATGCTATGCTCATGTTATGTTAAGAACCATGCCATGCTTATGTTATGATAAGAACCATGCTATGCTTATGTTGTGTTAAGAACCATGTTATGTGCTTACGTTCATGTTAAGAATTATGCAATGATAATTATGTATGCTATGTTGAATGTTTCATATGTTCATGATGATATGACGAATGGTTTAGTGAGTAGGAAAGAGTCTTACTAAGCCGATGTGCTTATAGTCTTATTTCCTTATACCGCAGATCACGCCAGGGGATAATAAGGAAGCAGCAGGTGTTGGGAACGAGATGGCTATAGAGGGGGGGGGGGGTGAATATAGACAAACATAATTTCTAGGCTCTTTTCGAATCTTCTCTGCACTTAAGTTAGTAGCAGCGGAAACAAAACAAAGGCAGAGAAGCAAACTTAACAAAACTGCTGCAATAGAGAATACAAACCAAGGATCGCTAACAAGGATCGTTTATAAGGTTCGGGGATAACTTGCCCCTACTCCTTGGCGTGCCCGTGAGGTGGGCGATCCCTTGATCGTCGGCAGATCAAGCCCCGGTGAACACCGGATATCAAGCGCCTCCTTCTCGGTGGAGTAACCTCTCCACAAGCTGTCTCAGTAGATGGATACAATCTTAAGCTCACGAGACACTCGAGAAGATAAGCTCACAAAGATGTACAAGAAAGCTCAAGCACAAAGCAACAGAGCACAAACACAACCCAGCCAAACTTCTCCCCGTTTTCTGTCTTGTTCGCCTCTGCTTCCAGCTTCGCCACTTAAGCTCCTGCTCAACGTCGCCAGCTCCATCAGCACCACTGACTCACACTCTGACCCACTGACCTCTCTGAGCACTCAGTCCACTGGACACTCCTCCAGCTGAGCCTTCGTCAGTTGCCAGCCGCGCCTTCGTCAGTTGCCAGTTGCGCCAGACGCCGTTGAGACCTGAAAACACAATAAATCCAAACCTGCTCCAAGGAAAGCCTCCCATTGACCCTCCTAGAGTGTTTGAATCACCTGCTATCACCTGCACACTCCAACAGAGGCTTAGCAATGCATATCAAAAAGAAATCAGCAAGTAGCAGAGAATCGGCAGTGAAAACAGACTTCTGACAACATATTTGAATTAAAGTTCTGCTCCTGATCGGTCCCCAGACCGATCAGGGAGGAGCCTGATCGGTCACCAGACCGATCCAGCAGCTTCTGCACACTCCTGATTGGTCCCCAGACCAATCAGGCTCCTGCCTGATCGGTCACCAGACCAATCAGGCTCCAGCCTGATCGGTCACCAGACCAATCAGGCTTGAGTGAACAGTGATTCTTTAATCAAATCATAAGTCTCTGATCGGTCACCGGACCGTTCTGGACCTGATTAGCAAGGGAACTCAACTCACTGTTCGCTCCCTGATCGGTCATCAGACCGATCAGGAGCTGTGCAGTGAGTGAAACACACACTCCCTGATCGGTCACCAGACCGATCAAACATCGCTGGATCGGTCACCAGACCGATCCACGAAGGAGCAACGTGCCAAACTCCCTGATCGGTCACCAGAACGATCCAGGGACTCAACCTAGCCCTCCAAGCTAGGATTTCATCCACCCTAGCCCTCCAAGCTAGGGACCTGACCCTCCAAGTCAGGATTTCATCCAACCTAGCTTCACTCACTAGGACTTGGCTTCACTCACCAGGGTTTTTCACCTAACCCTCTAGTTGGGACTTTTCACCTAACCCTCCAAGTTAGGACTTTTCACCTAGCCCTCCAAGCTAGGACTTTTCACCCAACCTTCCAAGTTAGGACTTTTCCACACCTAGCCCTCCAAGCTAGGACCTGGCTTCACTCACCAGGATTGCTTCTAACCTGGCTTCACTCACCAGGACCCGGCTTCACTCACCGGGATTTCCAACACCTGGCTTCACTCACCAGGACCCGGCTTCACTCACCGGGATTTCCAATCACCTGGCTTCACTCACCAGGACCCGGCTTCACTCACCGGGATTTCCATTACCTGGCTTCACTCACCAGGACCCGGCTTCACTCACCGGGATTTCATGCCCAGTCCTCGACCAGGACTTTAACCCAAATTCGCTCAACCAAGCTTAAATCATTGTCAAACACCAAAACAACAACCGGGCCAGACTGCATCAACAATCTCCCCCTTTTTGTTGTTTGACAACCCGATTTAAGTTTAGGTATCAATCAATTGAAATCCATTCAATTCTCATAAGGGAATCATGATCCTCCCCCTATAATAACCATAAACTTAATCAGCCATTTTCTCCCCCTTTGTCAAACATCGAAAAGGGTATGGTTATTAAGTTTAAACATACCTCCCCCTCAAACACGGGTCTCTCCCCAAACCCAAAATAATCAAAGTGAAGTTTTGAATTGCACATGAAAACATATACAGAATAATATTATGGTCAAACATGTATACGCTTCATATGACAAGTAAGTCAAAAGATGATTTTGGAATTGCATATGAGAGACATATACCATAAATGTATCATGGCAATAATGTATATGCATCATATAACAACAATTATCGCAGTTCCATCAGACTGATGATCGATACAGAAAAATTTCTGATTTATCTATGAACGATCAATTTTTAGAAAAATTTCTGTAATTCTGATTCGTTCAAGATCGGACTGCGTTATCACTTGGACTTCCATGTGAAGACATATACAGAAGTATATTATGGTCAAATATGTATATGCTTCATAGGACTAGTAAGGAATGCATCTGTATTTGAAACATAGTCCTGATTGGTCTCCGTGACCAACCAGGTCTGTTGATTACGTGATACAGAAATATTTTGATTAGTCTGGGGAGCGATCAGATTTCAGAAAAATTCCTAAACCTCTGATACGTTCCTGATCAGACTGCATTGACAATTTGCATTCCGTAATAGGGGAGATGACTCTATTAATATTCGTCATTTCAGAAAAATTTCCGAAACACGACATTAAGATCAAGAGTCATGACTCAACAAACCCTTTCTTATGAATTTGAACATCCCAACATAGGTTTGTATCAAATCACTATTAAGTACCAGGTTTGTATCATTTGAACAAATTTGTACTCCCTTAGTACCAGGTTTGTACCAATGGGTGATCAAATATGTGTCAATTGTAATTGGTTTGTATCAGATTTGTATGTGGTATTATCATTACACTGATACAATTTGATGAGAAGAGATTGGCTTGAGGAGGTTTTGAATTAACTTGGAACGATCTGGGAGTTCCTTGATCAGAGTTGGTCTGATCGGTCACCAGACCGATCAGAGTGATCCCTGATCGGTCAATGGACCGATCAGGTCTGATACAGAATGGTTTTTCAGTTTCTGAAACAAAATTTCAGAAACTATGAAATCAACTTTGTTTCAAATCTCAACCATTCCTAAAACCTAATACAATCATGTGTAATCCGTTTGTTCCTAAGGGTTCCTTCAATCAAAATACATTTCTTCAAACAATCATCAATATATGATACTAATACCAAATTCCCAAAACATGATCAACATGATTTGTGTCAAAGCATAGAGGTAATCTATTTGATTCTAAAGGTTCCCTTAATCAAAATATATATCATGATTTGTGGCATAGCATGATAGTATTTTCTAAGCATGAACTTGAGTATCGAAACATGTTTGTACCAAAGCATGATCATATCAAGAAACCTTAGTTTGATACAAGGGAATCACTAGGTCATAGAAGGTTAAACAGTGAATTTTAAAACTCATAGTGATGCCTTGTGAGATTTTCATAATGATCAGCCCAAACTATATATTCATCTTGTCCTTAAACATGCATTCATGTGTTATAACACATACAAGATACTCATGACATACTTGGGCTTGAGATAAGACATTTCATAAACCATAACTTGCATGAAAACACAAATTGCAACAAGTAAAACCAATTATTCTGAGCCATTCATGGCAAGAGTAAATTATGTGTGAATCTAAACCCTTCATGCAATATATAAAAATAATTTCCAAGGCTTGTTGACTTATTTTGAAACTAGTGTAACCTTAGCCTTGGGTTTGGAGCACCACTTATCAACAACCTATGTTGATAGATGCTCCCCCTCAATCAAAGCTATACAATTCTAAATATGGAGGTTTTAGGTACCCAAATTTTGGGACCTAATGCATCTACAATGAGAGACTTTGGCACCCATGCCTTAGTCATTCTCTTCCTCACCTTTTGAACCCTAGAATCATTTGATGATCTAAATTGGGTTCTTGACATTAATGACATGAAACTTGATTCTTTTGGTTGGTAACCTAAGCCAACCTTGTTGTAAACCGCTTTTTGTGAGTTCAAGATCATATCTAGGGTTTTTGAACTTGTTGAAAATTTCCCAAGAATATTCTTAAGATTTTCAATTTCACCCTTCAAACCCTTATTTTCATCCTCAAGATTTTGAACATGCAAGTCATTAATATCCTCATCCTTAGAGGATTTTAATTCTTCTATTTCTAATTTTAAAGATTTAACTTTGTTCTTTGATTTCTTTAACAATTTAGCTAAACACGCTATTGTCCGATAACACTTATCTAATTCCGGAGAGATTACCTCTTCATCATCCGAAGATGATGAAGGCACGGTTGAGGAGCTTGACTCGTTATCACTTTATTCTCTCGAGTCCTCTAGTGCCATGAGGGCACGGTGATGAGTGTACTTCTCCTCCTCTTCTTCGGATGAACTAGAAGAGGAGTCATCCCATGTGGCCCTCAAGGCCTTCCTTTTCTTCTTTGATTTATCCTTCTTGTTCTTTAACTTTGGACATTCATCCTTGTAATGTCCTTTCTTGCTACACTCATAACATGTAATATTAGACTTATCAAATTTAACTTCACTCGGGTTACCTTTACCCTTGAGGCGCCGGCTCTTCCTCATCATTCTTCTAACAAAGTTGGCCATCTCGGAGGAAGAAGACCAGCTGTCCTCCTCCTTGAACTCGGACTCGGATGAGGATGAAGATGAAGAGGCTTCCTTCTCCTTCTTCTTCCCCTTCTTCTTCTTGTTGTCACCTGCCACTAAAGCAATACCTTTCTCTTTTGAACTTTTGTTAGAGATCTCATGTAGTTCCATTTCACAAAATAGATCTTCTAACTTAACAAAGGAAAGATCCTTGGAAACCTTGTAGGCATCCACCATGGATGACCACAAGGCATTCCTAGGGAAGGCTTTGAGTACATACCTCACTAGGTCTCTATTTTCTACCTTTTCATTTATGGAGTGGAGACCATTCAACACTTCTTTAAAACGTCCATGGAGTTCACTTACTTTTTCATTTTCTCCCATGGTGAGGTTTTGGAGTTGGCTGTGAAGGAGGTCCTTCTTGGCAGTCCGGGTGTCTTGAGTTCCTTCATGGAGCTCAATGATTTTGTTCCAAAGATCTTTAGCACTTGTAAAAGGACCCACCTTGATCAATTCCTCCTTGGTCAACCCGCATTGCAAAGTGACCACCCCTTTGGCATTTGCTTCACTCTTTCTTATTTGCTCAGCCGACCAACTTGAGAAATCAAGATCTTTTCCCTCAACATCTCTTGGAGGGATGAAACCTTCTTTGACCGAGAACCATATGCTCATGTTTGTCTTCAAATAAAACTCCATCTTCGATTTCCAATACTGAAAATCTGTGCCGTCGAAGAGTGGAGGTCGGTTTGTGCTCATTCCTTCTCTTCCAGCCATCTCGTTGCTAACTCTCGGATGTTAAGCCGTTGAAGTAGAGCCCCAAGCTCTGATACCACTTGTTGGGAACGAGATGGCTATAGAGGGGGGGTGAATATAGACAGACACAATTTCTAGGCTCTTTTCGAATCTTCTCTGCACTTAAGTTAGTAGCAGCGGAAACAAAACAAAGGCAGAGAAGCAAACTTAACAAAACTGCTGAAACAGAGAATACAAACCAAGGATCGCTAACAAGGATCGTTTACAAGGTTCGGGGATAACTTGCCCCTACTCCTTGGCGTGCCCGTGAGGTGGGCGATCCCTTGATCGTCGGCAGATCAAGCCCCGGTGAACACCGGATATCAAGCGCCTCCTTCTCGGTGGAGTAACCTCTCCACAAGCTGTCTCAGTAGATGGATACAATCTTAAGCTCACGAGACACTCGAGAAGATAAGCTCACAAAGATGTACAAGAAAGCTCAAGCACAAAGCAACAGAGCACAAACACAGCCCAGCCAAACTTCTCCCCGTTTTCTGTCTTGTTCGCCTCTGCTTCCAGCTTCGCCACTTAAGCTCCTGCTCAACGTCGCCAGCTCCATCAGCACCACTGACTCACACTCTGACCCACTGACCTCTCTGAGCACTCAGTCCACTGGACACTCCTCCAGCTGAGCCTCCGTCAGTTGCCAGCCGCGCCTTCGTCAGTTGCCAGTTGCGCCAGACGCCGTTGAGACCTGAAAACACAATAGATCCAAACCTGCTCCAAGGAAAGCCTCCCATTGACCCTCCTAGAGTGTTTGAATCACCTGCTATCACCTGCACACTCCAACAGAGGCTTAGCAATGCATATCAAAAAGAAATCAGCAAGTAGCAGAGAATCGGCAGTGAAAACAGACTTCTGACAACATATTTGAATTAAAGTTCTGCTCCTGATCGGTCCCCAGACCGATCAGGGAGGAGCCTGATCGGTCACCAGACCGATCCAGCAGCTTCTGCACACTCCTGATCGGTCACCAGACCAATCAGGCTCCTGCCTGATCGGTCACTAGACCAATCAGGCTCTAGCCTGATCGGTCACCAGACCAATCAGGCTTGAGTGAACAGTGATTCTTTAATCAAATCATAAGTCTCTGATCGGTCACCGGACCATTCTGGACCTGATTAGCAAGGGAACTCAACTCACTGTTCGCTCCCTGATCGGTCACCAGACCGATCAGGAGCTGTGCAGTGAGTGAAACACACACTCCCTGATCGGTCACCAGACCGATCAAACATCGCTGGATCGGTCACCAGACCGATCCACGAAGGAGCAACGTGCCAAACTCCCTGATCGGTCACCAGACCGATCCAGGGACTCAACCTAGCCCTCCAAGCTAGGATTTCATCTACCCTAGCCCTCCAAGCTAGGGACCTGACCCTCCAAGTCAGGATTTCATCCAACCTAGCTTCACTCACTAGGACCTGGCTTCACTCACCAGAGTTTTTCACCTAACCCTCCAGTTGAGACTTTTCACCTAACCCTCCAAGTTAGGACTTTTCACCTAGCCCTCCAAGCTAGGACTTTTCACCCAACCTTCCAAGTTAGGACTTTTCCACACCTAGCCCTCCAAGCTAGGACCTGGCTTCACTCACCAGGACCCGGCTTCACTCACCGGGATTTCCACCACCTGGCTTCACTCACCAGGACCCGGCTTCACTCACCGGGATTTTCAACACCTGGCTTCACTCACCAGGACCTGGCTTCACTCACCGGGATTTCCAATCACCTGGCTTCACTCACCAGGACCCCGCTTCACTCACCGGGATTTCCATTACCTGGCTTCACTCACCAGGACCCGGCTTCACTCACCAGGATTTCATGCCCAGTCCTCGACCAGGACTTTAACCCAAATTCGCTCAACCAAGCTTAAATCATTGTCAAACACCAAAACAACAACCGGGCCAGACTGCATCAACAGCAGGAAGATAAGAATGTGTGTGTGTGGTAGTGACTTGGCCACGAAAATAATATGTTTACCGGTCTTATGCTAGAACCTTATGTTTGCTACTTATGTGTTTGAATAATGACTTATGCGACTATATGACATGATGCTAAGTATGACATGATGCTAAGTATGATATGATGCTAAGTATGAAGTTAATATGCCAAGTTCCCATGTCATTATATTAGGAATGGTAGTAGGGCATGTATGTGTAAGTATTAAAGTTATTCCGTTGCAGTATGATGTCTACATGCCCTAAGTATGTTAACGTAACGCCGCTTTATGAAAAAAAAAAGCGGGCGTTACAATGTCCTATCCTCTTCTTGGACGTTGTGTGGGCGACGATCCTCCAAGAAACGAAGTCACCAAGGCAAGACAAAGCCTTCTTTCCTTCCCTCTTTCTTGCCCCAAGAACCCTAACCTATAGGGTTGTCGCAGGCCACCAACTTCCACTCCACCTTTGCGCCACCGGCCACCTCAAGCTTCTAAGAAATGCCGACCACCAAGTAGCAGAGAAGAGGAAGCAAAGGAAGATGAAGAAGTAGAGAAGAACCCTCTTCTTCACCAACCCTAATTGGCCACCACCCTCTTCCTCACCGCCGGCGCCAAGCACCACCTTCTCTTCCTTGCCGCCGACTCTCCCTTCCTCTTCTTCTCAAGATTGCACCGGCCAAGAGAAGAGAAAAGAAAGATCCTCTTCTTCCTTGCGCCACCAACCAAGAGAAGAGAAGAGAGAAGGAAGAAGAGAATGAACTCTTCTTCCTATCGCGGGCTGCCCTAGGAGAGAGAAGGAGAGGGAGAGAAGAGAAAGGCCTTAGGGTTTGATGTGTGTTAGATGCTTTGGTCTCATGACACCATGGGGTATATATAGGCTACAATAGGGACCATGAGGAGGAGTTGGGTCTTAGCCACCTAATGGATCAAGGCCCGATCCATTAATGAAGATTCATTCCACTAAAGGATCTTCATTGATCTACCTCACCAACCCCCATATTTAAATATGAGCTCCACGTATTATGAGTACAAGAATCTCCCCGTGTTTAAGATATCAAATGTCCGTTAATTAATTAAATTACTGACAATTTAATTAATTAACATCTAACTCCTTGAGTAGTACCACTCAACCTTATCATCATGTCGGACCAAGTCCACCTGTAGGATTTAACATGATGAACCTTATGAGCTCCTCAAGGGGACATCATTAACCCGACTCATCAGGACATGATTTTCTTCTATAATCAACGACACACCATGTAAATAATATTATTTTCCAACTTACCGGACCTATCGATTTAACAAATAAATCTCGCCCATTAGTAAATCAAAGAAATAAATATTAAGTACATATGCCCGTTATTATATCGGGATTAAGAGTATGTACTCCATAATAACTGATGTCTGATTCAATTATAAAGTCAGTATAAATTGAATCACCTCTATGTCGGTCCTGCTCAATACACACAAAGTGCACTAGTATAATTTTATGGTCAAGATAAACCAATACCAAATTACACTACAACCATCCTGATGGTTTGTCCAAATCCATCTCAGTTGTGAGCCTCTACTTATACTTTACAAGAGACTGATAGCATGATCTTCTGTGTAACACCACACACCATGTTATCTACAATATAAAGTATTAGACAATATACATATAACTAATATAAATATGCAAACAGTGATCATGTGATTCTCTTTCAAGATGTAAATGTCTACATAAAAGCAAGGCTTTTAGTATGCATCCTAACAATATCCCACTTATACTAAAAGATTATGTTGTCGTCACAATGTCATACATCTGACTCCCGTATCCTTCACACGCCTATCAAAATCTCTCGCCGGAAGGGGCTTAGTGAAAGGATCTGCCAGGTTGTCCTCTGATGCAATCTTGGCGACAACAATTTTTCCTCGCTTTACGATCTCTCGTATCAGGTGGTACTTGCGCTCTATGTGTTTACTTGCCTTATGGGCTCGTGGTTCCTTTGAGTTTGCAACTGCACCACTGTTATCACAATAAATTGTGATAGCTCTGGGCAAACCAGGAATCACATCCAAGTCCATCATGAAGTTCTTGAGTCATACAGTTTCCTTGGCCACCTTAGAGGCTGCCACATACTCAGCTTCCATGGTGGAGTCCGTCACGCATTTTGCTTGACACTCCTCCATACTATGGCTCCACCTCCTAAAGTAAACACATACCCCGAGGTAGACTTACTTTTATCCCTATCTGATTGGAAGTCTGAATCCGTATAACCCATAGGGAGTAATTGGGATGCTGGTAAACTAGCATATAATCCCTAGTCCTTCTCAGGTACTTCAGTATCTGCTTTACCGCAGTCCAATATCTCTGTCTTGGATTACTCTGATATCTGCTAACCATGCTCATGGCAAAACAGATATCCGGTCTCGTACATAGCAAAACATACATAAGACTTCCTACAGCCGAAGCATAAGGAACCACCTTCATCTCCTCTATTTCCTTTAATGTTTTAGGACACATCTCCTTAAATAGAGGTACTCCATGCCTGAAAGGTAGAAAACCTTTCTTGGAGTTTTCCATGCTAAAACGAGCTAGGACAATGTCTATGTATGAAACTTGAGATAAACACAACATCATTTTCTGGCGATCCCTTATAACCTTGATCCCAAGGATGTGCCCTACTTCTTCCAAGTCCTTCATATCAAACTGTTTGAACAACCTTACCCTTACGTATGTTAATACTTTGACATTGTTGCCAATGAGCAAAATATCATCTACGTATAGTACAAGAAATACCACTACGTTTCCATCACATCTCTTGTATACACAAGACTCATCCAGACTTTGAATAAATTCATATGACTGGATTACCTCATCAAAACTGATGTTCCAAGATCTCGAAGCTTGCTTCAATCCATAAATGGACCGATTAAGCTTACACACAAGATGCTCTTTGCCCTTCGCAATGAATCCCTCTAGTTGTTTCATATAGATGTTTTCCTCAAGACTTTCGTTAAGGAAAGTTGTCTTGACATCCATCCACCAAACCTCATAATCCATATAAGTGGCAATAGATAAGAGAATCTAGATAGACTTAAGCATGACTACCGGCGAAAAGGTCTCCTTATAATCGATACCCTCTTTCTGAGTATACCCTTTCGCAACAAGCCTTGCTTTGAAGGTCTCTACCTTCCCGTCTGATCCTCTCTTCCTCTTGTAGATCGACTTACATTCAATGGCTTTTACACCATTAGGTGGTTCTACTAGCTCCCAAACATGATTAGAATCCATAGATTCTATCTCTGAATTCATCGCTCTTTGCCAAGATACCGCATCTTTATCTTGGAGTGCCTCGTCATATGTCTAGGGATCAGGTTCATGTTTGCCAGGGACCAAGTCCGACGACTCACCCAAGAATATGAATCTATTAGGTTGTCTAACAACCCTCCCACTACGACGAGGTGCTTCTGTATCCTCTGTGACACGCGGTGCAGTGACTTGTGGTATGTCCTCCTGTACTGTTGGTACTAAAGTCGGAACTTCCCCTTTTAATTTCTCAAGAATAATCCTACTCATGGGCTTGTGGTTCATGGCATAGTCTTCCTCTAAGAATCGGACATTCGTGTAAACGATCACCCTCTGATCCTTAGGAATATAGAATAAACCACCTTTCGTTCCTCTAGAATAACCTATGAATAAGCGTACTTCTGTACGAGATTCCAACTTATTAGTATCTCCCTTCAGCAGATGTGTTGAACTACCCCAAATCCGAATATGTCTTAAACTAGGCTTTCGCCCAGTCCACAATTCTGTGAGAGTAGAGGGTACTGACTTAGATGGTACCAAGTTCACTATGTACGCTGTCATTTCCAGAGCATATCCCCAGAACGAATCTAGCAACTCAGAGTAACTCATCATCGATCTAACCATCTCCATAAGAGTCCTATTCCTTCGTTCTACTACACCGTTCTGTTGGGGCGTACCGGGTGCAAACAATTGGCATTGAATCTCAGCCTCTGACAAGTAAGTCCTAAACTCTCCCAAGAGGTATTCACTGTTGGATCGGAGAAAATCGATAGAGGAGGGTGAATATCGATCTAGATTTTTTCAGAAAACTAGAGCAATTACGTAGCGGAAAATAACAAAATAATCACGAATACAAGTTGGTTTTAATTGGTTCGGAGTCGTGGTCGGCTCCTACTCCAAGGCCCACGGTCCTTGACCGTTTATGTTGGCAATTCTATATTCGGAAAAATCTTTTACAACTTCAAGTACAGATATAGAATTGGAATTGAAATTGCAACACTTTTCGTAAATTAAATTTATCGACACCCGAGGTGGATCGAAGTTCTGAGCAGAGGGTCGTCGTCGGCGCTGGAATCTCGAAGTCGGAGCTTGTTGGAGCATAGCGCTTGAACGAAAGTGCTTGGAGCGTTGTGAGCGAAGTTGTTTGAAGCCTTGGGAGTGAACCCCCTTTTATAGCAGCCATAGGGGCACATGTGTCGATGGGGGTGCCTGACACGTGGCCTCTCCTGCGCTAACTCCTATCCGCAGGCTCGGTCAGTGCTTATCCCCTTCACTGGGGCGCTTGGGCTGATGGGGGCGCCTGTGTTAACACAGGCACCTGAGCTGACTTGGTCCAGAAGCTTCGTGGCAGTTTGCTTCGATGGTTCTGTTTTGGCCTTGACCTGGGGCGCCCGTATCCATCGGGGCGCCTAGCCCCAGTGAGGCGCCTCACTCCTTTGAGGCGTCTCAGCTGCAAAAACACATTCCTTCGTTCCCTGCAACCAAGGTTAGTTCCAAAACACAAGAAGCAAAATATGTGAGCCATTATTTATAGTCTAAGCTGTCTTGGTTCTGACTTTGGGTTTCCAAAATGGAACCCTAGGTCGAACCGACGCCTACTGTTCCCTCGCACGGGGAACGCGTCCTCACCTACTCCTCTCAGGAGAGTTTACCTTTTGCCAGCTGGTTTCTCCGGTTGGACTTTTGCCCAATCCTCCCGATCAGGTCTTCGTGCCCAGTCCGCGACCAGGACTTCTTGCCCAACTTCCGGTCAGGTCTTTGGTGCCCAGCCCTTTGCCAGGACTTCTTGCCCAGTCCTCGACCAGGACTTCTTTGCCCAACTTCTGGTCAGGTGTTCTTGCCCAGTCCTTGACCAGGACTTCTTGCCCAGCCCTTTGCCAGGACTTCTTGCCTAGTTTATCTAGGACTTTTCCTGCACACTTAGTAAGCTTGTTAGATCACATTAACACCTTAACTTCTGAACCCTTCGCCATTATCAAAACACAAGTTTGACTTAGGTGCTTCTTGTACCAACACTCACCACCAAGATCAGATCGTAGTGTCTTGATACTTTTACCTTGATGTTTCTCCACATCATCCTTGAATTCTTTGAACTTATCTAAGCATTCAGACTTGCGACACATCAAGTAAATGTACCCATACCTTGAATAATCTTCTATAAAAGAGACAAAATATTCAAAACCACCCCTAGCCTAGATAGACATAGGACCACACAAATCAGAATGAACCAATTCCAACACATCTTTGGCTCTATACCCGTTGGCCTTGAAAGACCTCTTGGTCATCTTACCTTCCAAGCAAGATTCACAGGTTAGGAAGTCTTCCACCACCAATGAACCCAAGGGCCCATCGGCTATCAACCTTTGAATCCTACTAAGGTTAATATGACCAAGTCTCAGATGCCAAAGATATGTTTGGTTCATCTTCGAAGGTTCTTTTCTCTTATGGTTAGACGATGAGTTATTTACTTCTATTTGCATCGTGGGAGATTTTGGTTCAAGAGTGTATAAATTGTCAATCAACACACTTGAACAAATAATCTCTCTATTCCTTTTTATAACAACTCTGTCATTAAAAGAAATATAATACTTATCCTTTATTATTTTAGAAACCAAAATGAGATTCTTTCTAAAACTAGGTACATAAAGGCAATTTCTCAAAACCAAACATTTATTTTTCTCAAAAGATAAATAGACGTCTCCCACTGTAATAGCCGCCACCTCCGTAGCATTGCCCATGTAGATGGTAATCTCTCCGTCAGCTAGTCGTTGGGTTTCCTGGAACCCTGATAACCACCATTTTGTTAATTATTTTAGGCTCTAAAATCCATGTTTGATTCACATTTTATATGCTTAAGTTTGCAATTGTATTAGGTTTCATGTATTTCCTCTATTTTGGCTTTTAATTCAAATCTTTGTATATGTGGGATATTCTTGGCACTAAATTTGAATATCATTTTGTAGGCTTTAAATGACCATGGACCTAGATCAAATCGGGTCAGACTTGAGTCAGCATTGGAACTAGATCAAAGGGATCAAGCATCGGATTAATAGGAGCCGTTCTTCTAGAGAATGGCTAGATCTGAGCCATCGGTCAACTTCTGGTCAATCCGAGTTCAAGATAGAGTCAATCATGACCATAGATCAAGATCTGAAAATTTCAGCCAAATCAGAAGTAATCTGACCGTTGGATCAAGCTCAAGATGTTCTAGACCATCCATTCAAGAAAAGGGAAGATCTGGACCATCTGCCACTGATCTGGTTAATCCGAGCTGGGGACAGGTAGATCAGGATAATTGATTGGGATCTGTGTGGTTTGGTTCAGATCTGAAGAGATCTGACCGTTGGATGAAGCCAAATCGATCTCAGCCGTCCGTTGCTAATTTTCTTCTGAGCTGTAAGCTCTGGCTTGGCTGAACCAAGAGCTGGGTTGAAACTGAACCGAACTGCTTGGTCTGCTGGGTTGCACACTGAGGCTGGGTCGAACTCAACTAGCTTGGCTGAACCAAAGGACTGAGCTGTGAGCTCTGGCTTGGCAGACTGGACCGAACCCAAGGCTGGACCGAACCTTAGGGCCACCGAACCCAAGGCTGGACCGAACCTTAGGGCCACCGAACCCAAGTGCTGGACCGGAACAGAAGGGTGAATCGATCAGTAACCCTTGGGGCATCGGCTCAAGGGGAGATCACTTCTTCTCGATCGCATCTTCTCGGAGGGGGGGGGGGGGGGGGAATCCTTCCATCTGACCTTCTCGATCTTCTCCACCCTCACCGTCGGCGACCCGCATCTCCACAACCGCCGGCCGGTCTTCCGACCTCCATCTCCACCTCTTCCTTTCAGGTTAGAAGGGGAGAGAGAAGGGTTTTTTCTTCGGGTTCGAAGAGGAGTCTCCACCTCTTCATCTCGCCTCCGACCACAAGCTAGGGCTCGAGGTCCGAACCCTAGTCGACCTTCAAGCCAACACTCTCTCGGGTTGGGGGAGAAGAGGATTGTGTAGGATCGATGCACGTGAGAGGGGGGGTGAATCACGTGACTTTTAAATTTAAATCAGAGTGCTTTAAAAAGCGTGCACAGCGGAAACGAAAGAAACGAAAAACGAACACACAAACACGAACGATTTTTACTTCGTTCGGAGCCTTCGGCGACTCCTACTCGAAGGCCCAGGTCCCTCGGACCTTTCCGTTGGGCAATCCACTAATACTCTCTACCGGTAAACACCGATAGAGTAGGCGAGTACAAGGGAATTGAAAGTGTGACAACCCCACACTTTCAAGTAATTAAATGCAACAATCTATATATTAAAAAATTATCTTTTTACCGACGTCCGGAGTAGGTTGACTCTTTCGGGGCAGCTGGACGTCGTTGGCTCGAAGTGAAGCGTTTCCGGAGCAAGGCGCGAGCGTAGAAGAACTTGGAGGCTTTTGAAGAAGTGTTGTACTGAAGAAGAGGGTCGAGGGCCCTTTATATAGGGCTGGGGGCGCCCGGGATGCTCGGGGCGCCCCCCCACGTGGCTTTCGATCCGGCGAGCCCTCTGGTCAAGGCTGATCTCTGCTTCTTCGGGATCACCTTTGACTGGGGCGCCCGACGCGCGCGGGGCGCCCGGTTTGACCGGTCAAGGCTTCATCTTCTTCGCGAGGGTGAGCTGCTGCAGCTGCCAGTGGCGTGGCACAGTGGGCGCCCGCGACACGCGGGGCGCCCGACGCGCGCGGGGCGCCCGAAACATCCGGGGCACCCCCAAATGTGCTGCTGTCGGGGCGTTTACTTGCTCTGCTGACTTTGGGTTGACTCTGGGGCGCCCGAAACATCCGGGGCGCCCTGCTCAGTTACTGCCTCACTCCTTTGAGGCTCTCTGAGCTGCAGAAACACAGTCCTTCGGTCCTGCATCCAGGGTTAGTCCAAAACAGCAATTAATAAGTTAATTTACACAGCCTTGGCTGTCTTGGTTCTGACTTTGGGTCTCCAAAATGGAGCCCTAGGTCGAGCCGACGCCTAATGTTCCCTCAAGGGGAACGCGTCCTCACTGGTTCGCTCCTCCAGTGACTTACCTCACTTACCTTGTGCAGCTCTACTTGACTTCTTGACCCACCAGGACTTCCTACCAAGGCTCAACCACCTTGGTCTTCCTGCCAAGTCTCAACCAACTTGGTCTTCAGCCAGTTGTCAGGTCCCGCGGACCCAACTGGACTTCCCGCCAGGACTCAACCATCCTGGACTTCAGCCTGGTGTCTGGTCCTAAGTCTTTCAACCCTGCACACTTAGTAAAGGGGTTAAACACTAACAACCCTAACTTTAACCACTTTGTCATACATCAAAACCCGAGTTTGACCGTTAGTGCAAACTGCACCAACAATCTCCCCTTTTTGATGTATTGACAACTCAGGTTAAAGTTAGAAAAAAAACAGCAGATATGAACTTGCATAAACATGCAAATAATATAACATAAGCATAGGTATGAAAGTTACAGCATACAAGAAAGCAGAATTAATTAACTGTAATTAACTGTAAAATAAGCATGCTGTTTGCAATTTTCTAACCCTTTACCCTACTCTCCCCCTTTGTCATTCATCAAAAATTAGGCATAACAAGTGTAAGGGAGTAGAAATATAGGCTAAGTGTTAGAAATAAACAAGTCTTAAATCTATTTACTTAGCTCATAAAAATTTTCTTTCAAAATATCAATCTTAATAAAAAATGTTTTAAGGGATTAGTTGGAATTCCCTCTCAATCTTTATCAACTTTTATCAAAATTTTCAAAGGTGTTTTGTCAAAAATGATATTTTGAAAAAGTATTTTGACCTCAGCTCCCCCTGGACCAAGTAATGATTGTGGTCTCTTTTCATGTGTCTAACTCTAGTTACTGACTAACTATCTAGATGACTTACTGTGATGCACTGACTTAAGCATTCGGAAGTCCAGGCAGAGTCCTATGCATCTCACAACCGTTCTATGTTTTTGCAAACACAAACAAGTTAATCTTAATGTGTTTTGTGAGATGCGGCTACCTAAATCTATAGGTTCATGCAATTCTAGGGGTCAAGCTTAGGCTAAGTCTGCCAGTTTTGAAAATCAAATTTTGAAGGACAATAAAGTTCTTGAAAAACAAGTTTGAAAAGTCCGTGTTTAAGTTAAATTTTGAAAGGCAATAAACTTTTGAAAAACAGGTTTGAAAGATCCATGTTTTTAAACTCACAAGCTTAATTAGTTAAACCAAAAGTCAACTTAAGCTTATCAGGTCAGTCCTAGTCTATAACACACATTCCTATTAACCTTCTTAAGTTGCTAAATTCAGATTCAGGAAGTGGTTTGGTAAATATATCAGCTAGGTTAGACTTAGATTCAACATGGTTAAGTTCAATTTCTCCTTTATTTACATGATCTCTGACAAAATAGTGTTTGATTTCTATATGTTTGGTCCTAGAGTGGTGGATTGGGTTTTTGGTTAAATTGATTGAACTTAGGTTGTCTATAAAAATTTTGACTTGTTTAAAATCTAAGTGAAGGTCCTTTAGGGTATGCATCATCCAGAGTAGTTGGGCTACACACTCACCCATAGCTATGTACTCAGCTTCAGTGGTGGATAGGGCAACACAATGTTGTTTTCTACTGAACCAACTAACTAGTGAGGGTCCTAGAAGCTGGCATCCACCACTGGTACTTTTTCTGTCTAATTTACAGCCAGCATAGTCTGAGTCAGAATATCCAATAAGCTCAAACTGGGTTGTTCTAGGGTACCAAATTCCTAATCTTTCTGTTCCTTTAAGGTACCTAAATATTCTTTTAACTAAGGTTAGGTGTGACTCCTTAGCACATGTTTGATACCTAGCACACATACTAACTGCAAAAAGAATATCAGGTCTACTTGCAGTTAAGTAAAGTAGGCTTCTTATAGCACTTCTATAGTACTTAAGGTCAACAGGTTTGCCTTTTGGGTCACTGTCTATAGTTTGATTGGTAGCCATAGGTGTCTTAATTTCTTTAGCATTATCCATTCCAAATTTTCTAAGTAATTCTTTAGTGTATTTTTGTTGATAGACAAAAGTACCATCACTGGTCTGTTTTATTTGTAGCCCTAAAAAGAAAGTTAATTGACCTACTAAACTCATTTCAAATTCAGTTTCCATTATCTTTGTGAAATCTTGTAAAAAGTCTGAGTTGGTTGAGCCAAATACTATATCATCTACATATACTTGGGCTACAAAAATATCATTTTTTAGGGTTTTGACAAATAGTGTTGGGTCAATTTTGCCTTGGTTAAAACCTTTTGAAACTAAGTAGTTAGACAGTCTTTCATACCAGGCCCTAGGTGCTTGCTTAAGTCCATATAGGGCTTTCTTAAGTCTAAAGACATAGTCAGGGTGTTCTAAGCTTTCAAAACCAGGGGGTTGACCTACATAAACCTCTTCTTTAATTAGGCCATTTAGGAAGGCTGACTTAACATCCATTTGAAAAAAGCTTAAACCCCTTATGGGCTGCATAACTTAAGAGCATTCTAATGGATTCAAGTCTAGCTACAGGAGCATAGGTTTCATCATAATCTAGACCTTCTACTTGGCTAAACCCCTTAGCTACTAGCTTAGCCTTATTCCTGACTGTTTCTCCTTGTTCGTTAAGTTTATTCCTAAAGACCCATTTAGTTTCAATAAATTTCTTGCCTTTAGGTAAGGGTACTAAGTCCCAGACTTGACTACGTTCAAATTGGGCTAACTCTTCCTGCATGGCTATGATCCAATCAGGGTCAAGTAAGGACTCTTCTATAGACTTGGGTTCAATTTTTGAAATCAATGCAATTTGACTAAGGTTCCTAAAAGCTGATCTAGTCTGAACCCTTAGTTCTGGATTACCTAAGATTTGATTAGTTGGGTGGTCTGAGCTAACTCGTACAGTTCTGGGTTGGTTAGGTTCAGTTTCAGGTGTGGGTTCAGTTAGATCATCGTTTTGGTCCTCAATTGGCCTTTCATCAGGGTCAGTACTGGATCTAACAAAGTCAATTGGTTGGTAGGTGGTTTGATCAGAGTTATTTGGGTCAGATTTTTCATCAAATTTTACATTTGTAGTTTCTTCAATTTTTAGGGTAATTTTGTTATAAACTCTATAGGCTCTACTGGTAAGGGAATAACCTACAAAGATACCTTCCTCAACCTTAGAAGTAAATTTTCCTAAGTGTTCTCTAGTATTTAAGATATAGACTTTACATCCAAATACTTTAAGGTATTTAATGTTAGGTTGTTTGTTATAATAGATTTCAAAAGAGGTCTTTCCTAGGTTTTTAATTAGAGTTATTCTATTTTGTACATAACAAGCTGTACTAACAGCCTCAGCCCAAAGGTATTTAGGTAAGTTGTATTCATTAAGCATTGTTCTAGCTGCTTCTTGTAGTGTTCTATTTTTCCTTTCTACAACTCCATTTTGTTGAGGTGTTTTAGGGCAAGAGAATTCCTGATGGTAGCCTTTTTCTAGACAAAATTGATTAAATTTGTGATTTTTGAATTCTCCGCCATTATCGCTCCTAAGTCTTTTGATTTTAATCCCTTTTTCATTTTCTGTTAATTTACAAAATTGAGTGAGTATATCAAACGTTTCATCTTTATTTTTTATGAATTTTAATTTTAATTTGAATTTTAATTTTAATTTGAATTTTAAATTTTAATTTTTGAATTTGAATTTTAATTTTAATTTTAA